>BQNB010002835.1:1772-35331 GCA_026074375.1 Tanacetum coccineum
TTGTTCTTAAGAAGACTGCTGAGTTCCTAAGAGAGATTCAAAAGAAGGATAGGGAGAAGATGTTGCAGTTGCAGATCATGATGAGGGAGATGGAGCTGAGGGACCGTGAAAATGAATTGTTCATGAAAAAGCTCAAGGGTGTTGTGCCGTTTTAAGCGTGCTGCTGGAAAGGCCTATGTCACTACAACAATCGCCCTTTTCCCTGGCGACATGTCGGGGTTGTCGCTGGGGAAAGGTATCCCCAGCGACATGTCGCTGGGGAATACTCGCTGGGAAAGCTTCGTAAGGGATTTTTTCCCCAACGATAATCCCGAATCTTTGGGTAAGCTAAAGTGTTTAAGACCCTTAATTAAACCTTAACTTAATTATGAACTATCCTCAGCGACATGTCGCTGGGGAAGCTTTTTTAAAATTTTAGAATCACTTTTCCCCAATGACAAGTCATTAGGGAAAAAAAATTTAAAATTTTAGAATCATTTTTCCCCAGCGACAAGTCACTGGGGAATATTTTTTAAAACATTTAGAACAAAGTTTCCCCAGTGACAAGTCGCTGGGGATACTTTTTTTATAAAATTTAGTAACAATTTTCCCCAGCGACAAGTCGCTGGAGATACTTTTTTTTTAAATTTTTGTAACAATTTTCCCTAGCGACAAGTCGCTAGGGATAATTTTTATAAAAATTTAGAAACAAAGTTTCCCCACCGACTTGTCGCTGGGGAAAAGTCTGCAAATTTTTTTTAATACAGCCTGCACAGCAGGCGTTTTCTAGATTTTTTCCGGAAAAAATCTACCAAATAACAAACCTGTACCAAAACATGTATAGACTCACCACAACTTGTATCAAAACACAAATACAAAGTAAACGGATTAACGCAATACAAATACATCACAACTTGTACCAAAACTAAAAGATAATAAAGCTAATTCGTCCAAAATCCGAATAAGTCTACAAAACAAGGCTTCCTAGTCATAAACGAGGCTTACAAGTCAATATTCAACATGATAGGATAGGGAAACAAGTGTTTAAATGTCGCCAAGATGAACCTAAAGTACCAATGTAGCATACTAAGAATATATAACACAACTACCTCCCGCCGTCGTCATCCTCATCATCGCTACTCTCCTCGACATCACCACACCCGCCACTACCGCTAGCACCTCCCGACTCAAACTCGTTAAACATATCTGAGTACTTGGAGTTGCTTCTAAAAAGACTCATCATAAAGTCTACCTTTCTATGCATGCTCTTGAGCAACTTGTCGGGGGCAGACATACTTGGCCTGGATGTGGCCCGTGATGGCAATACCCGACGTACACCGGGAATGTGCCCATGAGGCTTACCCCCTCTTACCAACGCATTGATCTCATCCTCCGTGTACTCACCCGTAGCTTTAAGCCTTATTATCTCCTCCTATGTAGTGACAAAAATACAAGATAGTAAATATATTAGTCGGGTTGCTACATTATTTCTCGATAATTCATTAAAGTGTGTTTTGAAAAAAACTTACATATATGCGGCGGTCCACATCCTTAGGGAATACCCCGTCAACAGTGTGTGTTCGCCAGAAGGTGTCAATGAGTAAAGGGTACTCCTGAGTGTCTGAGGCATGCCTCTATACAAACATACGCATATAAGATGAAACTAATTAAAAACAACAAATCACAACACACCAAAGCGTATAATCAGATATATATGTATATATGTATGTAAAATAATTATAATGTTTATTACCATCTCATCTCGAAGGCGAGCCAGCGACCGGGATCCTTGTCGAGATATGACGACGCTTTTTTGCCGGTTTAGCCGATTTTGAGCGGCTTGAGCAATGCTATTGGGATCATTCCAAAACTTAATGTACTTATCTCACTCGGCCGCTATAATCTCCTCAGGATGTACCCACCTCATTGCTTCCACATCATAAGTCCCCGTGGTGGGGTCTGCCTTCCATTGCTTGGCCTTGAAAGAAGCCTTGTTGGTAATGTTGGCTTTTTGCAAGTGCATGTTGATGCCTTTGTAGATCTCTGTCCAGCGAGAGGAATCCATTTGCTGCCTGAGGTCAAACAGAGTGTGAAATCATATACAACAAAACGAAAATAGAGTTAGAGATATAATTATATATTTATTTAAATTTGTTTATTTATTTATATGATATAAATAAATAAATGAATTTAGATAAATATACACAATTAAATAAATGAACATGATAATGAAATAAACATAAAAGGATAACTGACCCCAATTTTTGAAATAATTGCCGCCTTCCGCTCCTTCAGGACCTTTTCCCAAGAGGGGTGGTACAACAGCACACTCCTAACGACCTCCCCGATGTAATTAGACCAATGAGCCGCATGGGGACCAAGAGGGTTTAGGGTTTTTTGTCACCCTGCTCAAAACTGATAGAGACGGGGCCTTTAGCTTTCGCGATCTCCTTTAGTGAAAGGTTTCGGGTCTTGTCGTGGGTATTCAGCCTGCCCGCTCCCCTGCCGCCCAAATTGGGCTTTCGTTTACCTTTGCCTGCAAAATCAAGTTAGTGATAAAGTCATACAAAATTAAGGCAAGCAAGTTCAATATATGTATCAAATTTATGCTTGTATTACAATAATCCAGAAATTATTGCCTTTGTTAGCAAAGCAGCCCTCGCAACCGGTGAGTACAACGTGTGATGGGGGATGATCATCACCGCCACCGTCAACTCCGTAGGACCGTGCAACATCTGCTGACGATATTTGTACAAGTACAATTAGCATAACATATAGAAATTCATGAACAAAATAATATAAGCATGCACACATCCAAATACATACATATCCAAATAAATATACACATTTAAACAATCCACAACAATTTCATTCATTCATTCAAATATATAAGTGTATTTTGCAAGTTACAACTCAAGATCAATCTTCTTCTTCACTAGAATAAACTTTCTCAACACCATCATCATCAACATTGATGAGGTATTCAACATCAGAATCTACTAAATCATGAGGAAGGGCATCTTCATCACTAATAATATAATCATCTTCGTCAGGAACATCAATGATATCTGGCGGTGCGTCAACCACCGTTGATTGACCATCTATATGCAAGGCCGCATTATCCAAGTCATTCAAACTAGTAGAAAGTGGGAGATCAGATGAGTTGTCGAAATGTATAATATCAGGATCGTCCTCTACCACGATGACACCCCCGTCGGAAAACTTTTTATGATTAACATGTTCGACGACCTTCCAGTGGGGTTTGGTCTTATCTTCAAGGTAGAAGACTTGTTTGACTTGTGTTACGAGAATGTATTGGTCATCTTTAAACGCCTCACGACTGCAGTCGATTTGTGTCATGTTGTTTCTAAGGACAAGTTTGTTGACTTTACGTCCTTTGTTGCTAGTGTCGAACCACTTAACTCGGAACAACGCAACTTTAAACAACAAATACTTAAACTCGATGATTTCTTGAAGCTGACCATAATACATTTCTCCGTCAGGGCCAGGCGAACAAATGCCGCTGTTTTGAGTTGTGCGACGTTCATCGCGGCTGTGCACGACATACCTCACACCGTCGACTACGCAAGAGTTTACTGAGATTGGAGTCCATGATGGTCCATTAGCCAAAGCGAATAATTCGCTGGTTGTGCTAACCTCTGGGTCTTGGTCATTGTCTACGTGACGTTGACGGATCTATGAAGAAGATAGGATTAGATAGAGAACACAAAATATGATATTGTTATTTTTACAGTTAAGTACACAAAATAAGTCTTAAGTTTACCTGCGACCCAAACCAGTCGGGGAATTCTTCTTGCATGTCTTTGTTAGGAAATAAACTGAAAAACGTTCATGGTATTAGAATAAGTCGTCGAAATGATAAGTTAAGAAAAAGAAGTTTCAAAATAAAAAAACGCGTACCTCTTGAACTGGGACCGGTACGTGTCGATCTCAGGACTGTTGTGAAGTACATACCATTTCACTTTTTTCAACTCTTGGGCATCAAACCGAATAAACGACCGTAAACCAATCGATTTACATACCGATCGGAACACCTGAAACTGACACGTTGGGGGAGGGGGGTCCACATTACGGTCAGGACGATTAAATTTCATGGTAACATCCCGAAAATAATGAGAACTGAAAGTCAATGCTTCTTCAGCAACATAACCCTCCGCAATCGAACCTTCCGGCTTAGCTTTATTTCGAACATAACCTTTTAGCTTCTTCATGTATCTTTCAAATGGATACATCCACCGGGGGCGAATAGGCCCGCCTTCAAGAGCCTTTATAGCTAAATGGATAATCAAGTGAACAACAATGTCAAAGAGAGCAGGATGATATATGAGCTCAAGTTCGCACAGAATATCGACCACCTTGATCTGAGCTTTCAACATGTCATCTTCCATCAAAGTTGCAGAGCAGATTTTCTTAACAAGGAACATAGATCCGATTATTTGGATTTGCAATCTTATCGAGCAAGTAATTTTGAATCGTAAGGAAGTACAACTGCATATTATAATGACAGTCATGATGACTTCAGAGCCCGTTATATTGGTAATCATTTATCAGTCCACTTTGTGTTTGAAAGCATGATCCGAACCCATCTGGTAGTTAACTCCTTTGGATGTACTGACAAAAATTTTTCGGTTCAACTGGTGTTGAAAGAATACGCAGCCTGATGCTTCACGCACTTCCCGTTTTTTGGTTTGGCTTAGTCACAAAGCCACTTCGAATGCCCACATCTTGCAAGATCTGTCTTGCCTTGGCGGTTGTCCTTTAGATTATCCGTTCATTTACAAAGTATTCAAGATTGCCTCCAACACATTTTTTCGATATGCAATAGATAGTCTAAATTGTGTCTTAGTCGAAAGAAAAAGACACACACTCAAGCTCGTAAAAAATAGACCGTTTATGTCCAGTTAAGTTCGACATGAAACATAAATGCGTATTTATCTACACACCCCCGGAACTCGGATGTTTTAACCTTCACACCATTGGCAAATCTATCAAGTGAAGCCAGGATTTACATCCCGGCCAAAATCTTTAGGAGGAGTCTTTGTTATCGTTTGGCCATTGAATTCAAGTTAACGCCTCCATTTATGGGGCTTCTTTTAAGATCTTCAATGGCAACTTAACTGTTTTTGCTTTAACACACGAACAGATGGAGTGTCTTCATTACATGTAGGGCATGCCTTGTAACCTTGCCCACTCCACCCAGACAAACTACTTCAAGCAGGAAAATCATTGATGGTCCATAAAACCATCGCTCTCATATTGAACTTCTGGCGTGAAGCAACATCTATAGTCTCGACACCTTTTCAGTCCCATAAAACCTTCAGGTCCTCAATCAAAGGCCTCAAGTAAACATCAATGTCCTTGCCCGGGGATTTAGGGCCAGGAATTAACAACGTCAGCATAAAAGAACTCTCTTTCATACATAACCACGGAGGCAGATTGTATGTTGTCAATATCACCGGCCACATGTTGTAGGCCTGACTAAGGTTGCCAAACGGATTAAAACCATCAGCAGCCAACCCTAGTCTAACATTTCTTGGTTCTTTGGCAAAATCTGGATACTTGGTGTCAAATTTCTTCCATGCTCCACCATCAACCGGGTGTTGCATCTTACTGGGCTCCGTACACTTTCCAGTAGCATGCCAAATCATATCCTTTGCAGTGTGACTAGACTTGTACAAACGTTGTAGTCTAGGAATGATCGGAAAGTAGCGCAACACCTTCTTAGGAACTTTCTTCCCCGACGTGTTACTGTCTTTCCATCTACTCGTATTACACACCGGACAAAAATCCAAATCTTTGTTATTGTCTCCCCGAAATAAGCAGCAATCGTGTTCACAAGCATGTATCGACTCGTACCCTAACCCGATCGTTTTAAATGTCTTCTTTATTGCATAGTATGACGGTGGGAGCTTGAATCCTTTACTGATGGGAAATACATTTTAGAAAAACTCTAACATTTCATTGAATATAGAATCAGTCAATCTACCTTTAGCTTTAAAATAGGTAAACTTTGCCATAAAGTCTAATCGAGTCACATAGTCACAACCGGGGTACAACTCCTCGTTGGCACTGGCATATAACTCTTCAAACTCGTTACGTGTAGCTTGAGTCGGTTCGTTACTTGTCTCACCAATATCTCCTTGAGTTGGTTCATTGTGTTTATTATTCGGAGGAATATAGCTAAGATCATTAAGTAACGCTGTCATGTCACTCATCAGAGGTTGTCTTGTGTTATCTATTACTGGCGGTGGCGTAGGTGGAGCCGGTTCACCGTGTTCCACCCATATTTTATAACGTGGGTCCCACCCTTGTCTCATAATGTGGTCTGAAAGGTGTTTGATGTGTACCCATAATATATTTCGACAAGACTTGCATGGACATTTTATTTTCCCGGCACTATTCACTAACGGCTTGCAATGATCGACGAATTTTTGAAGACCGATAAAAAATAATGGTTCATGACGCTGTAAAAGTGTCCAAGTCTTATCATCGAATACCATAACTGCGTTTTAACGATACATTTAGTTATTATATGCAACTTAATTAAACACATTCAAACGAGGAATACGAGATGTTTTGTTCACCTAGTGCAACTATGGAAGGCAATCCTAACCCACTCTTTGAATGATTCGTCTCATATATGAATGCGTATAACCGATTTACTATTTGAGAAAATTTCGGCAGCATTTCCCCTCAACTCCCCAAATATGTGTTTAAAGACATATTCGTAGGAGTAAAGGAGAAACACTGTCGAAATCATCTCAAATAGTAAACCAATTATACGCATTCATATCCTAAATGAGACAAAACATTCAAAAAGCAGTCCCAAACTAGGGACTTTCCGAAATTAATTTCTAATAAATTAATTTCGGACGGGTTTACTATAGGATGATTAAATTCAGACGGGAATTTTCTGAATTTAATCACTAAAATCCTAAAATATTCCTAAAACAAATTATAAATTATAAATTTCTTTGTTGGGTAACCATCAAAACATTTCTAAAATTCCTAAAACATTCCTAAAACAAACATGTTTATAGAACACAAATTCATATTTTTTTTCCCCGGCGACATGTCGCCGGGGATACTAAAAGAATAAAAAAGTTAAAACATACCTTCTCTGGCAGGCTCGGCTAATTCTCGCCCTCGGATCATTTACGCCTTCGGCTCGTTCTCACCCTCGTTCTCGGCTGTCAACTGTAAACCAAAAAAAATAACACAATTTTATAATTAACAACATATTTTACCAAACCTTATCATAACTAAAACCCAACCTTATCACCATTAACAAAATTAAAAAAAAAATTACAACCAAACCTGTGCCGGCTGCTACTGTTACAAGAATGTCACCACCAAACAATTAGAGGGTTAGAAAAAGAAGAAGAAGAATTATCATTTAGAAGGTTTAGAAAAGAATTATGGTTTAGAGGAGTAGGACGTGGTGGCGGTATTGTGCTCGTGTGCTCGTGTGAGTGGCGGTGGTGAGTGGTGGTGGGTTATGTGGTGAGTGGTGGTGGTGGTGGTGGGTTCTGTGGTGGTGGTGCCGGAGGTGGCGGTGGGTGAGAGGTGGTGGTGCTGCTGTTAAAATCGCCAAAAGATGTGTTTTTTTTATGTTTCACGTTTTGGTTAACCTTCTGTGAACACAGATCTACTTTTGATAACAGATTTATCCCGGGCGACAATCCCCAGCGACATGTCGCTGGGGAAACATATTTTTTTTGTCGTTTAGCGTAATTGGCGGGGTAATGAAAATTTTGGTGGGTGAAATAAATTTTTTATAAAATATATAATAACTTTTTTATAAAATATATAACTTTTTATAAAAAATATAAATTGGTTCGTTTCGGCCGGGTCGGTCCGGTTCCTCGGTTCGTATATAATTATAATTCAAAATGATTTTTTATAATTACTTATCCCCGGCGACATGTCGCCGGGGAATCAACAAAAATAAAAAAAATAACTTGTTTTTTATTGTTATTTATATAACTTTTTTATAAAATATATAATAACTTTTTTATAAAATATATAACTTTTTATAAAAAATATAAATTGGTTCGTTTCGGCCGGGTCGGTCCGGTTCCTCGGTTCGTATATAATTATTATTTAAAATGATTTTTTATAAAATATATAATAACTTTTTTATAAAATATATAACTTTTTATAAAAAATATAAATTGGTTCGTTTCGGCCGGGTCGGTCCGGTTCCTCGGTTCGTATATAATTATAATTCAAAATGATTTTTTATAATTACTTATCCCCGGCGACATGTCGCCGGGGAATCAACAAAAAAAAATAACTTGTTTTTTATTGTTATTTGTATAACTTTTTTATAAAATATATAATAACTTTTTTATAAAATATATAATAACTTTTTTATAAAACATATAACTTTTTATAAAAAATATAAATTGGTTCGTTTCGGCCGGGTCGGTCCGGTTCCTCGTTTCGTATATATGTTATGGTTATACATTAGACGTTCAACGGAAGAGTCGATATGGTATGGTTGTACATTAGACGTTCAACGGACGAGTCGATATGTTATGGTTATACATTAGACGTTCAACGGACGAGTCGAGATGTTATGGTTATACATTAGACGTTCAACGGACGAGTCGATATGGTATATAACTTTTTTATAAAATATATAATAACTTTTTTATAAAATATATAATAACTTTTTTATAAAATATATAATAACTTTTTTATAAAATATATAACTTTTTATAAAATATATAACTTTTTATAAAAAAATAATAAATTGTTTCGGTTTCGGCGGTTCGGATTCGTGGACCGGGATCGTCCGGTTACTCGGTTCGTATAATAATTATAATTTAATATGAATTTTTTACAATTACTTATCCCCAGGACGACATGTAGCCGGGGAATCAACAATAAAAAAAAATTAACTTGATTATTTAAAATTGTATTTATATATAACTTTATTAATAATATAAATAATAACTTTTTATAAAATATATAACTTTTTATAAAAAATATAAATTGGTTCCCGTTCGCCGGTCGGTCCGGTCACTCGGAATTCGGTATATAATATAATTTTACAATATTATTATTTTTAATAATTACTTATCCCCGCACATGGTAATGGATTATACATAAGACGTTCAACGATGGAGTCGATATGGTTTGGTTATACATAGACGTTCTACGGACGAGTCGATATTTTATGGATGTACATTAGAACGTTCAAACGGACGAGTCCAATATGGTATGGTTATACATTAGACGTTCAACTGACGAGTCGAGATGTTTTAGGGTATACATTAGAGGTTCAAAACGTATGAGTCGTATGGTATGGTTATACATTAGACGATCAACGGACGAGGTCGATAGTTTATGGTTAACCCCAATTAGAACGTTAACGGACGAGTCAATATGTTATGGTTTTACAATAGACGAACAACGACCGAGTCGATAAGGTATGGTTATACATTAGAACGTTCAAAACGGACAGTCGAGATGTTAGGGGTATACATTAGAGGTTTAATCGTATGAGTCGATATGGTATGGTATACATTAGACGTTCAACGGACGATCGAGATGTTAGAGTTTACCATTAGAGGATTCAACGTATGAGTCGAGATGTTAGGGTTTGTATACATTAGAGGTTCAGACGTAAGAGTCGTATGGTATGTTATACATTAGACGTCAACAACGGACAGTTCGATATGTTATGTTATTCATTAGACGTTCAAAAAAAATCGACGAGTCAAAGTTATGGTTGTACATTAGAACGAACAACGGACTATCCGAGATGTAATGGTTATACATTAACGATCAAACGGACGAGTCGAGATGTTATGGTTTATACATTAAGAGGTTTTAACGTATGAGTCGATATGGTATGGTTATACATTAGACGTTCAACAGACGAGTCGAGATGTTAGAGTTATAATTAGAGTTTCAACGGATGAGTCGTGATGTTTAGGGTTATACATTAAGAGGTTCAACGTATGATTCCGATATGGTATGGTTATTACATTAGACGTTCCAACGGACGAGTCTATATGATATGGTTATACATAAGACGTATTCAACGACGAGTCGATATGGTTATGGTTGTACATTAGACGTTTCAACGTGACGAGTCGATATGTTATGGTTATACATTAGACGTTTCCTACGGACGTAGTCGATATGTTATGTTTGTACATTAGAGGTTCAACGTATGAGTCGTATGGAAGATGGTAATACATTAGACGTTCAACAGGACCGAGTCCGATATGTTAAGGTTAAACATTAAGACGTCAAAAATAACTTCAAACTACTAGTCGAAATGTTATGTAAGGTAACATTAAGAAGAACGTTCAAAACTGACGAGTCGATTGATATGTTTATAACATTAGACGTTCAACGGACGAGTCGATATGGTATGGTTATACATTAGACGTTCAACGGACGAGTCGATATTGTATGGTTATACATTAGACGTTCAACGGACCAGTCCGAGATTTAGGTTATACTATAGAGGTTCAATGATGAGTCGATATGGTATGTTATACATTCAACATTCAAAACGAACAAAGTCTAGATGTTAGTGTTATACATTAACGTTCAATGGACGAGTCGATATGAATGTTTATACAACATGATTCAACGGATGATTTGTGAGAATTGTATTGTTAATACATTAGACGATCAACAACGGTCGAATGTAAGGGTTATACATTAGAGTTTCACCGGATAGTATCGAAGATGGTTAGGGTAATACATTAGAGGTTCAATGAATAAATGTCGAGAATGTTAGGGTTATACATTAGAGGTTCAACGGAGTCTAGGCGACGATATGTTAAGGGTTAAACATTAGAGCTTAACAAAACGGATAGTCGAGATGTGTAGGTTTATAACATTTGACGTTCAAATGAACTATTCATATGGTAAGTTAAACATAGACGTTCAAAGACGGACGAGTCGAGAAGTATAGTGTATACATATAGTTCAAACTGTATGAGTCGATATTGTAATGGTTTATACATTAGACTTTCAAAAAACGGACGAGTCGCAGATGTTAGGGGTTATACATTAAGACGTTCAATGACGAGTCGATATGAATGGTTTATACAATGAGGTTCAACGGATGATTTGAGATGTTAGGGTTATACATTAGACGTTCAACGGACGAGTCGAGATGTTAGGGTTATACATTAGCGGTACACGGATGAGGTCGAGATGTTAGGTTATACATTAGATGTTCAAAACGGAGGTCGACGATATTTTAAGGTTATAACCCTTTAGAGTTCAACGTATGAGTCGAGAAAGTTATGGTTTATAACATTAGACGTTCAAAATTGACGAGTCCTATATGGTATGGTTTTTGTACATTAGACTTCAAACGAAGAAGTCAAATAAATGGAGAATACATTAGAGTTTCAACGGGGTGTTTTGGTGCCCAATGAAGTTTTTTTGCGTGGTATGTGGTGCAGAATAGATGTAGTTCTCCGACAATCGTATAAACCTAAGAGTTACGGTAAACTATACTATGCATGTCCAAAATTAAAGGTGAATAATCACATGTTTTTTATTTGTGTGCAATGTAATTCGTATGATTTCGAGTAGTTTTTCATTTGCAATGTAATTCGTATGTTTTATTTATTGTGTGTGAAGACTTTGTTTAAACTTTATGATATAATGTGGGTTGATGTAAACGATATGAATGTGTTTATGTATAATAACGATATCACCTAAAAACAAATAATATATTTTTTTTTTGTGAAATATACGGAATATCGGACCGAAAACAAATCTAAAAACGTAGTTTAATTAAACAAGTCCAACAAATACAAACTTTTCCCAGGCGAAATTATTTTATATCAAATAATTTTAAATAATTATTTTTAAAATATTAATTATTAAAAACTCTAGTTTTTTTATAAATATAGTTTTGTATATTAATAAAACTTTTAGTAAAAAATATAGTTGTGAGTTGTTTGTGATATAATTAAAAAACCTAAAAAAAAATTTTAATAACACTTTCCCCGGCGACATTTCGACGGGAAAAAACCTCTTTATTTATTTTTGATAATAATATTGTGATATATTAAAAAAACTTTATAATATTTAAATAAACATTACCCCGGCGACATGTCGCCGGGGAAACCTCTTTTTAATGTTTGTCCAAGTTACAGCAAACGTAATTAACACTAATTATCTTTTTTAAAATAAACAAATGTATCCCCAGCGACATGTCGCCGGGGAAAAGTAAGCGGGAAAATTTCCCGCCACGTTTTACGTAGAAATATTTGGTCAAATTTTAACGACCTTATCCCCGGCGACATGTCGCCGGGGAAAAGTTCAGAATACTTTGACTAAATTTTCTACGAGAATTGGTGCCACGTAGGATCTATTTTTGTCGTTTAGTGCATATTCCCCAGCGACATATGTCGCCGGGGAAAAGTCCGTCACCTGTTCTCATATTTCTTGTAGTGATATAAAAGGTATAAAAACACATAAAGCATATAAAAGCGGATGAAAACGGACAAAAACGTATAAAAACGGATAAAAACGAATGAAAACGGGTGAAAACATATAAAAATGTATAAAAACGGATAAGCGGATTTTTAGCATTACGTTTCGTTATAGCGGATCTTATGCTAATTCATAAAAGATCAAGCTGTTATAAAAATTATATATTTATATTTGTGTTAATGTTATCGGTAAGAAGGTAGCTATTGCATTTTGGTCATGCTAATTTGCTTGAATTGCCCGAGATTCTAATAATGCACATGCTATCAACATATTTTTTTGTAATATTACTAATTTACTGTTATTTACAGGAAGCAGTTGGTTTGAGGATGAGAATCTACGGATGGATCATCTGTTTGGACCAAAGGTGCATACTTTATATCAATCACCAATCCACCATGTTTTTTGTTAATTATTTGCTAAGCATTTTATCTTCATTCTTCATGTATTACAGGGTTTAATTCCTTTTATGTATGATTAAATGAATGATATTCGTAGTTAGGTTTGCAGTGGGTTTTAAATGATTCAATCTCTTTAAGCCGGGAAACATTTTGACACAGGATCCACACATGGTAAAAGATGTTTTCTGAAAATTTTCTGAAAATAAAATTTCTTTTCAAAAAATAAAAGTTTTCTGAAAATTTCTTTATGAACATGGTAAAAGATGTTACATGTGCTTTTTAAGTAATATGGTATCACCGGTATAGAAATTTGGTGTACTATTACAACTTTTCACCTTTTTTAGTTGTAGGGTAAGGGATTTTTCACGCTTAGTGCCTTGGAAGGAAGCAGACTTTCTTTACTCTACATACTTTTTGGTTGCTATGTAATAGAAGAAAGTTAGACTAACCTTGAGAAGCCCATATCAAAGGGCGTAGTTGAATTCACTCTACATGATTTTTTAAAGAAAATTGAAAGCATGGATTCATCATTAAAAACCACAGATAATAATGTTTGGATATTCTAAAACAATAATCCGTGTGAAAAATTAATTGTCCTAAAATTTATCTCTAAGGTACTTTTATTATTTTCCTACAGTATATAATTTTGAATGTATGATTCACTACAATAAAATTTGGTATTTTTGGGTCGTATGAAAAAATTAGGGTTGACAATGACGACCCAAATTTCGTCAGGGGTACCACATTTATTCAACTTTTCTTGTTATCAACAAAAATCTTTTTGGGGTTCGAATTTTAGGGTCGACATTGTCGACCCTAAAAAATTTTTCAATCACTTAAATGCTTTGTTTAATATATAAAATGCAATTTAAAAATTATATAAAATTATGAAAAATAATTTTAATAAAAAAATTAAGGTGTCCACAATGTCGACCCAAAAACTGCTAACAAGTCGAAATCCTAAATTATTTACATTAGTATTTTACCTTTTTTAATATATAAAAAAGCATTTAAAATTATTTATAAATATATAAAACAATTTATAAAGGATTTTATTATGTCGACAAAGTCCGATCCCTAAATTTCATTTAAAAAAAAAAATTACAAAAATTAAAATACTTTTTATATAAATTCAGAATTGGAATATTATATATAATGATATATATTTTTAAAAAAAAAAATCATTTATATAATAAATATATGCGAAACGAGGAACCGACCGAACCCTGCCGAGAGCGAACCAAATTTAAAACAATTATAAAAAGTTTAGTAGGTGGAATAAAGGATTTTATACAAAAATTAACAATTATAGTTCAAAAATCTAATTAAAATACCTTTATATAATTTTAACAAACAAACACTACTAGAAAAGTGTGTTAAATGTTATTTATTATTTATATATTTTTTAATCATTATTAGTTGATAATTTTATAAATTTACTTCAAAGTTTAACTGAATTGAAAAAAAAAAAAAAAAAAAAAAGAAAAAAAAAAAAATTGAAAAAATTAAAAAAGGAAGAGAAGAAAAAAAAAATAAAATGTAGTTAAACAACAAATAACTAATCAAAATACACGGAATATTTCTAATCGATTAACGTTTATTATTATAGCATTAAAATACATTATAAAACGATAAACACTCAAACATTTAAAGCTATATGAATTACATTCCAAATGAAATTTGATTTATCCTTTAATGAAAAACTACTCCAAACCAAGTTTGTCCCATGTCATTATAGAGCACGTGGAATATGCAGCTGACTCAAGTGTGTGTATTCTCGGATGCCTTCCATCTCTATGCACCATCAAGTATCGTTAATCTTTTGCCTCTAGTGTCTTTATCTATTCAGCCAAGAACTACAATTTTGAGCACTCTGCCTTTCCGAGATTCTGTGCAGATCTG
This sequence comes from Tanacetum coccineum, assembly GCA_026074375.1. Taxonomy (NCBI): domain Eukaryota; kingdom Viridiplantae; phylum Streptophyta; class Magnoliopsida; order Asterales; family Asteraceae; genus Tanacetum; species Tanacetum coccineum. The sequence goes on from BQNB010002835.1 coordinate 16,556, forward strand.
GAAGTTCCCGGAGAATAACTTGGACGTGTTGAAGTTCCCGGATAAGAACTTAGAGGTGCTGACGATCCAGAAAAAGAACTTATATGGAGCCTGAGGTCATTCATCCACATAAAGTAGTCGCATACCTCTATCTTGAGTTCCTGGTTGTTACGTAGTTAGGAAATCATAAGAAAAGTCATTTTGCACAAGCAAATTATTTATATACATAAAATAATTAATGTTTTTATAGTTCACCTTCGAGACAAAGGACAATTCCGTAGTTATTGTTTACCAAAACTGTACGGTTGCGTGATTGTAACGTTAACACCACATCACCTTTTTCACACTTGCACTTTAAAAGTTTGATCATATCGCTCCATCTGGTGGCAATTGATCGAGGTGGTGGTGAATGTGGTGGTGGTTGTGAGGATAAGAGTGTGTGTGCTTGGGAGGATAAGATACTATCTGCTTTTATGGTAAAGAAGAGTGCTTGGCGGGAGTATTTGGCGGGAGTATTTGGCGGGAGTTTTTGGCGGTTAAAGGATACCATAATGGCTCAAAATGATGGAACTCTAATATGTTATTATGGGGTGTGTGTAAATGCAAAGAAAGAAAGGTCAGGTTGGTTTGGTTTGGTGTAGATGATCATAGGAAAAGAAGAGTAACCCTAACTCATACGTTGAACGTCTATTGTACAACCATATCATATCGACTCTTTCGTTGAACGTCTAATGTACAACCATACCATATCGACTCATCTGTTGAACGTCTAACGTATAACCCTAACATCTCGACTCATCCGTTGAACGTCTAACGTATAACCCTAACATCTCGACTCATCCGTTGAACGTCTAACGTATAACCCTAACATCTCGACTCATCCGTTGAACGTCTAATGTACAACCATACCATATCGACTCATCCGTTGAACGTCTAACGTATAACCATAACATCTCGACTCGTCCGTTGAACGTCTAACGTACAACCATAACATCTCGACTCGTCCGTTGAACCTCTAACGTATAACCCTAACATCTCGACTCATCCGTTGAACGTCTAATGTACAACCATACCATATCGACTCATTCGTTGAACGTCTAACGTACAACCATAACATCTCGACTCGTCCGTTGAACCTCTAACGTATAACCCTAACATCTCGACTCATCCGTTGAACGTCTAATGTACAACCATACCATATCGACTCATCCGTTGAACGTCTAACGTATAACCATAACATCTCGACTCGTCCGTTGAACGTCTAATGTACAACCATACCATATCGACTCATCCGTTGAACGTCTAATGTATAACCATAACATCTCGACTCATCCGTTGAACGTCTAATGTATAACCATAACATCTCGACTCGTCCGTTGAACGTCTAACGTACAACCATACCATATCGACTCTTCCGTTGAACGTCTAATTATATACGAAACGAGGAACCGGACCGACCCGGCCGAAACGAACCAATTTATATTTTTTATAAAAAGTTATATATTTTATAAAAAAGTTATTATATATTTTATAAAAAATCATTTTATACAATAATTATATACGAAACGAGGAACCGGACCGACCCGGCCGAAACGAACCAATTTATATTTTTTATAAAAAGTTATATATTTTATAAAAAAGTTATTATATATTTTATAAAAAATCATTTTATATAATAATTATATACGAAACGGGGAACCGGACCGACCCGGCCGAAACGAACCAATTTATATTTTTTTTAAAAAGTTATATATTTTATAAAAAAGTTTTATATATTTTATAAAAAATCATTTTATATAATAATTATATACGAAACGGGGAACCGGACCGACCCGGCCGAAACGAACCAATTTATATTTTTTTTAAAAAGTTATATATTTTATAAAAAAGTTTTATATATTTTATAAAAAATCATTTTATATAATAATTATATACGAAACGGGGAACCGGACCGACCCGGCCGAAACGAACCAATTTATATTTTTTTAAACGCCTCAACCCTAACTGACAACCAAAACCTAATTCAATTTGCTAACCATGACTCTTGTATTTCATAAACAACAAGGTTTTTAACTCGCGCTCCACTACAAAGCTAGGGGTTTTTTACATTGAGGTTTTACGTTAATGTATGAAAAATGCACGCACGTACACTACAACAAAATGAGGTGTTGGGGTCGGCCAAAAATTAGGGTCGACAATGTCGACCCTAATATTGGCATGGGACCCACTTTTTTCAACCAAATGTGGCTAGTCAACAAATCAGTTTTGGGTCGACATTTAGGGTCGACAATGTCGACCCTAAGTTATAAAAATTAATTATATATGAAATAATTATATATGAAATAATTTTTCAAAGATTTTAACTTTATTAAAGTTTAGGGTCGACAATGTCGACCCAAAACCTTAAGAAAATGTCGACCCTAAATTGGCGCCAAAATTTTCATGATCCCGCCATATCGAAAAAAAAAATATTATAACTAAAACAAGTTTGGGTCGACAATGTCGACCCAAAATATAAAAATGTTTAAAAAATGTTTAAACATATATAAAATGCATTTAAAAATTATATATAAATATTTAAAACAATTAAAAATTATATATAAAAAGTTATATATTTTATAAAAAAGTTATTATATATTTTATAAAAAATCATTTTATATAATAATTATATACGAAACGAGGAACCGGACCGACCCGGCCGAAACGAACCAATTTATATTTTTTATAAAAAGTTATATATTTTATAAAAAAGTTATTATATATTTTATAAAAAATCATTTTATACAATAATTATATACGAAACGAGGAACCGGACCGACCCGGCCGAAACGAACCAATTTATATTTTTTATAAAAAGTTATATATTTTATAAAAAAGTTATATATGTAAAGAGTTTAGGGTCGACATTGTCGACCCAAAATTACAAACAAATGTCGACCCTAAATTTGCCCCCAAATTTATGAAAATTTCCACCAAATTTAAACACCCCGCCATTTCACCAAACTTTCACCAAATTTTCAACAAAAAAATTTAGGGTCGACTTTGTCGACCCAAACTCTTAAAGAGGTGTCGACCCAAAAACATTTAGGGTTGACTAAAAGAATAAATATAAAAAAACATTTGGGTCGACATTGTCGACCCAAAATTACAAACAAATGTCGACCCAAAATGTCGACCCAAAATGTCGCCTCTTATTTTAGATATAGTTCACAGACAGTTAGAGAAAAAAGAGATAAACAAACTCTCGTCCACCATTGACGATTTTTGAAGAAATCCCACCACCACCAGGCCCTTCTACACCACCACGAACCACACTCGCACACGAGCACGAACCACCACCGCAGCCACCCACCACCGCAGCCCTTCCTCCTCCTCCTCTATAAGTTTAATTCTTATTTCTTTAATCCTCTAAATGATGATTCTTAAACCCTTAATTGATTGGTTGAGGGATGTATCGTGAACCTTTGTTTTAAAATTTTATTTTTTTTAGTTTTTGTTTGTTTTTTAATTTTGTTTAAAAAAATAACTTTTTTACATTATTATTCGTAAAAATATTTAAGATTTTTAAATTTTTTTTTAAAAAAATTCGCACTTTTTAAAATCTCAATTTTTTGAAAAAAATTTAAATTTTTTTCGTTCTTTTTAAAGTTTAAAAAATTTAATTTTTTACGTTATTATTCGTGAAAAATTAAAATTTTTTTTACAAAACTTTTTAAATTTTTTTTCGTACTTTTAAAAATCTTAGTTTTGTAAAAAAAAATTTAAAAATTTCGTATTTTTTAAAATCTTAGTTTTTATAAAGTACAAAAAAATGTTAAAAAGTTTTGTAAAAAAAGTGCGAAATTTTTTAAAAACTTCTTAAAAATAATCTAACCGAAATCGTACTTTTAAAAAAAATTTAAATTTTTTTTAAAAAACTTTTTAAAATTTTATAAAAAACTTCGCACTTTTTAAAAAAAAATTAATTTTTTTTTAAATTTCGCACTTTTTTTACAAAACTTTTTAAAATTTTTTGTACTTTTTAAAAACTAAGATTTTAAAAAATAGGAAATTTTTAAATTTTTTTTTACAAAACTAAGATTTTAAAAAGTACGATTTTTTTAAAAAAACGTTTTAAAAAGTGCGATTTTTTTAAAAAAATACGAAAATTTTAATTTTTTTTCAAAAAATCAAGATTTTAAAAAATGCGAATTTTTTAAAAAAAAATTGTAAAAAAATCCTAAATATTTTTACGAATAATGATGTAAAAAAGTTATTTTTTTAAACAAAATTAAAAAACAAACAAAAACTAAAAAAAATAAAGGTTCACGATACATCCTTGTGGCAGTAAAAAGACAACAATACCCTCCTTTTATACCCTCGTTAATACTTAACCGAAAAAAAATTGCACCGTTAGTCCTTAGGCATGTACCATGCCTCAAAACATTGACGGAGGGATGTGTTTTGGGCAAATTTTTAACGAGGGACGTGAGACAGTTTTTTGAGAAACCACAGGGATGATTTTTGCACTTCCCTCTACTTTTTTTCTGTTTTTCTAAGGTTGTCCACAAATGCAATGTGTCGACCACTCGGTCGCTCTCACTGTGAGCATACATCTCGACTCGGTCGCTCCCACTGTGAGCATACATCTCGACTCGGTCGGTGTTTGGTTTTTCTTTGAGACGTGAGTCGTATATGCAACCAATGTGTTGGTCACTTGCTAATTTATGTGTGTGTTTAATCATATAAAATGGAATTTTGTGGGTATGGTTTTTGTAAAGTCGGTCGTTTTATTGTGCCAAGTTGGTTGCATGTCGGTCGTAAAAGAAAAAAAGCTAAGATGTCAGAAAAAATATAACGTTGCTTGTTGCTCCTTGTCCGTCAAACCAATGTCACCAGCCTAAAGAAACGTTCTTCATTGCCTTTATAAAAATAATTTTAGATTTTGTTCCCCAAGTCAAATAGCGACTCATGCCACAATTTCAAACGTGATAAAAATCAGTTAATCATATTGTAACACTTTATGAAATTTTGAACATTTAATGATATTTTTTTAGTTCACGATCAAACCAAAAGGTGTTTAGAGAAACAGTTCGTTTAAGTTCACATATCAAATAAAGATGATACACATAGGCGAAGACAGATGAGGGGGGGGGGGGGGGGGGGGTACACGTGCCCCTTTAGCGAAAAAGATATTTTTGTTATTTTCCTTCCTAACGAGACGATTTATAATATAATTTTTAGAAATTATCAAAATTTGCCATCTCAGTCGTAACTTTCTGACTGCGCCCCAACATTTACGGCTACTTGATATAGTGGTTGCTAGTAATAGACATAACACTCCCAAAGTAATTCCTATATGGACAAAAGCTATAAATGAGTAACATACTTTTTGTTTTGTGCTACTATGAGTAACTTACTTCAAAATGTATCAACATGAGTAACCTACTTTTAAAAAGTCACCAAAATGTGTAACCATTGTTTTTTCTTGTACACTTCAGCTGTCACCTAGGATGCCATGTGTACAGTCAAAGTCAACATTTTTATTTTTTTAAATTTATTTTTGTTTTTTTTAATTTTTAATTAAAAAATATAATTTTATTTTAAAATAAAGTAAGAAAAAATTAAAACAAATTATTAATTTTTTTTAATAAAGTACGAAAAAATTTTAAATAAAGTAATTTTTAATTTTTCTTTTTTAAATAAAAATTTATAATTTTAAAAAAAAAAATTTTCGTTACTTTAGTTTTAATTTTTTAATACGATTAATTAAATAATTTAAAAATTAAAAAAAATAAAAAAAAATTTCTTGCGTTAATTAAAGTAAATTTTTTAATTTTTAAATTATTTTCGTATTTAAAAAAAATTCGTACTTTATTTAAATTTTTAAATAGAGTAAATAAAAATTTAAAAATTTTTTGTTTAAAATTTTTTTCTTACTTTATTTAAAAAAAAATATTATTTTTAATTAAAAATTAAAAAAAAACAAAAAAAAATTAAAAAAAGTTAATTTTGACTGTACACATGACATCCTAGGTGGTTACACATTTTTGTAACATTTTAAAGGTAGGTTACTTATATTAATACTTTTTAAAGTAGCTTACTCATAGTAGCACAAAACAAAAAGTATATTACTCGCTTTTGTCCTTCCTATATCTATATTCCTTTCTTGCCATATATCATTTCTCACCCAAAAACCAACAAATAACTCTGATCCAATCATGTCTCTCAGTCTCTTTCAATTATTCAGGAATCACTAAACAACAACACAACATAAGCTCTCGTGATACACTTTCAGCTTTTTTCTTTTGCTTAAAAAGCCACTTTAGGCCTAATGGGCCATTTTACCTGCTCATAATAATGCCCGGTCTAGTGTCGTTACATTCGCGACTGTATTCCATACACAATTATTAACCGCGATAACACGTATGAAAAATAACAGATTTGTCGCTAAATATGAGACGTCATTTACCATTTACCATCTTAGCTTAAAAGAGATGGAATGCTGCAAATAATTCTAACCAAACCATGCAAACAAAAAAAACGGATAAAAAGTTCTTTAGAATCCATGAACAAGGCTGCGTGACAGTAAGATGCTCTTGCGAAGACATATTACGACATGCCAACTAACTACTGCATACTGGTGTGAAGCAAAACATAAACGAATGAAGTGATCAAACATTGCAGCTAGTCAAAAGCGATAAGTCACATATAACCTAGAAGCTTATAAAAAAAGTCATGCAAATCGTTAAACGTACTTAATTTTCTCTACTCCAAAATACATTTATTTCGATAATTTATAACATTATCCAAACACTATTTTCCTTAACTGCAACATTTAAGTTGCTTATACTTTATAGGCTCACAAGCAGAAGATATAAGCGATCCTAAACACCCTCACTATTGTGTTAAGAGTTAGTACATAAATCATCAGTCAAAGTGGTTCGGTGAAAATTACATACTTGAGAGACCAAATAGTGCACAAACAATGCACATCCCGGCCATTTTTTGCATATAGTATAGGAGCAACTTTATAACTTTAAGCAAACTACAAATAAGTTATAGTTTGATATATAATATCTAGTATTAGTGTATTACCCGCAGAAAAGTTCCTTAGCAAAAGAATTAAGAACTTGATCTGTTTCATCATCTGTAGAAGTAAAGTAGGCGTAAAAATAGTGCAGCTAATATTAGTGAAGATATACCAGCTATTTTCTGAACGACATAATGGTCAACTTGACCCCTATCATTTTATCATAAATAGTTAGGATCCTGTAGAGAACAAAAAAGATGTTGACAGAAATTGTTTTTTATAGAAAATGTATTGCAATTGGATATAATAAATATTTTGCGTTTTAATTCCTTGAATCGATCCAACAATTGGTATCAGGGCCTTTGGTCGAATTAAACCAAAATCATCATTTTCCAGAAAATACAATAAGAACTTTGTTCATATTCGAATCAAGCCGCACAAGATTTTTCCAGAAAAACACTTAGTTTAACAAATCAAAACACGAATCAAAGATCATTTTCGTGTTTATATTTTAAACAGTCTTTTCATTCCAGGCAAATCCAACGACGCCACCAAAGTGATTTTTTATCACCGGCAACGAAGGGTTTCACTCATAAGTTTAACCGGAAAAATCATTAACCCCAGAAAAGGGAAGATTAGGCAACTTTAAATTCGAAACGAAATCAAGAACCACGAATTTGGATAATAAGTCATCACAAACAGCGGTAAAAACCAGAAACAATCAAAAGGAACAAACACACCTTATGAAGATTCCAATATTCACTCCGCAGGACTCATATTTTTGATCTAGATTATCCAAACAGGGGGAAAACCCAATTACGTAGGTGAAACCTAATTTTTCGCACAATCAATTGAGGAACCGTGGTCACGAACACAAAAAAAGAAGAGCGAACACCATCGCCATCTCAACCGGTGGAGAAAACCACCAGACAACAAAGAGTCAAAAGAACAGACTCAGTATCAGGACGCCACAAGGAGAACACACACGAATCTCCACAGCAAACAAAAGAGAGGCGGTCCAATATAACAAAAGGGCAACTAGGGTTATTTAACACTAAGAGTTTTGCATTAAACACACAACTTTTCCCATTTAATATTTTCTCTATATCAAATTATCAGTTTTTTTATATAGATAACAGTTTTAGCTATGTACGAAAAGTCACACGAAATTCCTAGATTAGTAACTTTGCCTAGAACACCAAGAAAAAAATATAGTAAAATTACTTACTATATTTATAGGAATAATTTTTTAAGAGTAATTAACCTTAAGTATTCATTTTAAGAATATAAAATCCCCAAGGGTAGTTTTTTTGGAACAAAACTAGCCCCCGTTAAGTTAGATAGCCTTTAGGCACATAAAATTGAGTACTCACCATAAATTCAACACACTTAGTGTTAGGAATTCTATTTGGGAGATTTTATTAGATAGCTTAGAGATATGACAAAAGAGAGTGGAGATACTTCAAAAAAGGAAGTAAGTACTACAAGTACACCACAATTCCAATGTCCAATTTTAAAACCCTCGAATTACTCACTATGGGCAATTCGAATGCAAATTATCCTCGAAGCAAACGGTTTATGGGAAACAATAGAACCCAACGAATAAAACCCAAATGCATAATAAAAAATGATAAAAACTGCTATAGCATTCCTTTATCAAGCCGTTCTACCCAGAAGAACAACAACTTTACAATCATTACTAACACAAAACTTGAAAAGTCCATTTGGGATGCCTTGAAAATTAGGCACATAGGAGAAGTTAGGAACAACAAGCACGATTGCAAACTCTCAATATGAGTTGAGATGCTACACATGAAGAAGATTAAGCAATCGAATGCATTTACCACAAAACTAACAATCCTTGTAAACAAGCCGCTAGTCTAGGCATAACCATTAAAGATGAAAGAACGTTGTTACGCAAACTATATAAACGCCGTATCTGATAGGTATTTGCACAATATTGCGTCAAATAGAAAATACTCGATCTAGACGAAATGGACCAATAAGAAAGCCAATTGGTAGACTTAAGACTTATGAAGAAAGGATTAAGTTTAAGAAAGGCAAACAAGTGAACAATCAGGATAAACTAATGTTCACACGACATGAGAATAAAGGAAAATATTTTAGAGGAAGAGGACGAGGAAAACCCAAATTCTCACAAGGAAGAAACCATGAGAATTTTAAGGAAGAGAGGAAAGAAGAAAACTCTCATAGGAATTATAATAGAAATAACTTCAAGAAAACGAATTATGATACTAGCAAATTACGATGCTATGAATGCAAGAAATTAGGGCACATTGCACCTAAATGTCCTTTAAGGACAAATACCAACGAGCAATCTAACCTCGTTGAAGAAGACTTGGAACCAACCTTGTTAATGGCCATACTAGAGGTTGAAGAGCAAGAAGTCTCGCTACATAAAAATGATGTAGGATATAAAGAGACAAATATGGATAGTCTATGGTATTTAGACAATGGAGCTAGTAATCACATGACCGGAGTTAGAGAATACTTTAAGGATCTAGATGAGGATGTTAGTGGTAATGTAAGATTTGGAGATGGTTCATACATAGAAATAAAAGGAAAAGGTTCAATCGCAATAGAATTGATGAAGGAAACAAGAATCATATCACAAGTATATTACATTCCTGTCTTAAAAAGCAACTTATTGAGCCTTGGACAATTCACCGAAATTGGTTGTAAAGTAGTCATGGAAGATGACGAACTACGACTTTACGACATGAATCATAAAATCTTCATGAAAGTCACTCGACAAAATAACAGACTTTACAAAGCAAACCTAAGGCTAAGTTTACACCGACAATTATTATGCAAACTTAAAGGAAGATACATGGTTATGGCAAGGCAAGATTAGACACCTGAACTTTGAATCATTAAAAACAATGGCTCAAAGAAATTTAGTCCATGGAATACCCGCCATTAAAACAAACAACACAATTTGTGATTTCTGTTTAATTGGAAAACATAGTAAGCTCCATTTCCTAAGAAAGCTAAAGCTAGTATAACATCACCAATCAGATTTAGTATATGGAGACTTATGTGGACCAATCACACCACCTACACCATCTGGAAAGAAATACATATTCTTGCTAGTAGATGACTACTCAAGATATATGTGGGCATACTTCTTAAACACGAAAGATCAAGCTTTTAATACCTTCAAAGAGTTTAAGAAGTCAATAGAAAACGAACTAAGAACAACACTAAAAATGTTGAGAACGGATCGAGGAGGAGAATTCACTTCAAATGAATTCATGCAATACTGTAAGGAAAACGGTATAGCAAGGCAATTAACTGCACCTTACTCGCCACAACAAAATGGAGTTGTTGAAAGGAGAAATAAGGACAATCATGTCCACAACAGATGTATGGATGAAAGCAACCAGATGCCAAAATTTTTTATGCTGAAACTGTCATACATGCCAAAATAATCTTAAACCAATGTCCCCCACAAAAAGCATTAGCGACATCACTCATATGGAAGCAAGCAAACAAAGATAGCAAATTTAGGAATTAAGAATTTTTGGGATGCAGTAGCATATGACACAGAAGGTACCATCACAACATCTGACGAAACTAGACGACAGAAGTAATAAAATGGTATACCAAGAAACGAACCAGGATCAAAGCAAATCGTCTATTTGAATCCTAGTAACACAGAAGGATATGTTGGTTATTAGAGATGGAAGTTTAAGGAGAATGAAACATCGGGATAGGAAGGATTACATTGAGTGAGCACACTGATAACGAACAAGAATGACAGATTTCAGAATAGAAGATCTTGAACCTCATGACATGTAAATTCAACCACTAAAGAAGATAAAGAAATTACAATAATAGATTTTGATGATTATGCATCACCAAGAAACTCTCCCACACACTCTCAACCATTTCACACACCCTTTACACGATCTTCAGAAATAAATTCACAGATACACTCGATCAACTTTGTCCACCAATCTTACAATCAAAGTAACAATGACTCAATTCCAAGACGTAAACACTCCATCACCACTTTGACCATACACCAGTAAGAGGTTTTAGAACACTTAATGATCTATACGAGAACACAAAGGAATTACTACTAGCTGAAGACGAACCTAAGAATTACAAAGAAGCATCAACCGATCAAAAATGGATCAAAGCAATGAAGGTCGAATTAGACTCCCTCCCAATAGAACACCATACATGGGAGTTAACCACTACTACCAAAGGACATAAAGCAAATAGGCTAAAATGGGTAATAAAGACCAGAAGGATGCTAACGGAAATAATAGTCCCAAGCATAAAGCAAGACTAGTACAAAAGGCACATACAAAGCATGCATAGACTTTGAAGAAGTCTTCGCAACCAGAATCTAGGAGGGAAAAAATCGCTACTACTTGCCATAGCGGCTAACAATAAATGGAAGTACATCACCTAGAAGTCAATCTGCATTCCTACAGGAGATATAAAGGAGTAAGTCTTCGTTACACAACCCGAAAGGTTCAATAAAGAAACAAGACCACTAACAAGTGTTAAGTTGACATATCAAATTAAGATGAGGGGGTACGTGCCCCTCTAGAGAAAAAGATATTTTTGTTATTTTCCCTCCTAACGAGACGATTTATAATATAATTTTTAGAAATTATCAAAATTTGCCATCTCAATCGTAACTTTCTGACTGCGCCCCAAGATTTACGGCTACTTGATATAGTGGTTGCTAGTAATAGACATAACACTCCCAAAGTTGGTGAAGTAAGGGTGCAATTCCTATATGGACAAAAGCTATAAATGAGTAACATAATTTTTGTTTTGTGCTACTATGAGTAACTTACTTCAAAAAGTATCAACATGAGTAACCTACTTTTAAAAAGTCACCAAAATGTGTAACCATTGTTTTTTCTTGTACACTTCAGCTGTCACCTAGGATGCCATGTGTACAGTCAAAGTCAAAGTCTAACATTTTTATTTTTTTTAAATTTATTTTTGTTTTTTTTAATTTTTAATTAAAAAATATAATTTTATTTTAAAATAAAGTAAGAAAAAATTAAAACAAATTATTAATTTTTTTTAATAAAGTACGAAAATTTTTTAAAAATTATTAATTTTTTTTAAAAATTTATATATATATATTTTTTTTCTTACTTTATTTGAAACTTTAAATTACTTTAATTAAAGTAATTTAAAAATAAAAAAAAAAAAAAAAATTCTTGCGTTAATTAAAGTAATTTTTAATTTTTAAATTTTTTCGTACTTTATTTAAAAAAATTTCGTACTTTATTTAAATTTTTAAATAGAGTAAATAAAAATTAAAAAAATTTTTGTTTTAATTTTTTTTCTTACTTTATTTAAAAAAAATATTATTTTTAATTAAAAATTAAAAAAAACAAAAAATAAATTAAAAAAAATAAAAAAAGTTAACTTTGACTATACACATGGCATCCTAGGTGGTTACACATTTTGGTAACTTTTTAAAGGTAGGTTACTCATATTAATACTTTTTGAAGTAGCTTACTCATAGTAGCACAAAACAAAAAGTATATTACTCATTTATAGCTTTTGTCCTTCCTATATCTATATTCCTTTCTTGCCATATATCATTTCTCACCCAAAAACCAACAAATAACTCTGATCCAATCATGTCTCTCAGTCTCTTTCAATTATTCAGGAATCACTAAACAACAACACAACATAAGCTCTCGTGATGCACTTTCAGCTTTTTCTTTTGCTTAAAAAGCTACTTTAGGCCTAATGGGCCATTTTACCTGCTCATAATAATGCCCGGTCTAGTGTCGTTACGCTCGCGACTGGATTCCATACACAATTATTAACCGCGATAACACACGTAGTAAAATAACAGATTTTTCGCTAGATATGAGACATCATTTAACATTTACCATCTTAGCTTAAAAGAGATGGAATGCTGCAAATAATTCTAACCAAACCATGCAAACAAAATAACGGATAAAAAGTTCTTTAGAATCCATGAACAAGGCTGCGTGACAGTAAGATTCTCTTGCAAAGACATATTACGACATGCCAACTAACTACTACATACTGGTGTGAAGCAAAACATAATCGAATGAAGTGATCAAACATTGCAGCTAGTCAAAAGCGATAAGTCACATATAACCTAGAAGCTTATAAAAAAAGTCATGCAAATCGTTAAACGTACTTAATTTTCTCTACTCCAAAATACATTTATTTCGATAATTTATAACATTATCCAAACACTATTTTCCTTAACTGCAACATTTAAGTTGCTTATACTTTATAGGTGCACAAGCAGAAGATATAAGCGATCCTAAACACCCTCACGATTGTGTTAAGAGTAAAGTACATAAATCATTAATCAAAGTAGTTCGGTGAAAATTACATACTTGAGAGACCAAATAGTGCACAAACAATGCACATCCCGGCCATTTTTTGCATATAGTATAGGAGCAACTTTATAACTTTAAGCAAACTACAAATAAGTTATAGTTTGATATATAATATCTAGTATTAGTGTATTACCCGCAGAAAAGTTCCTTAGCAAAAGAATTAAGAACTTGATCTGTTTCATCATCTGTAGAAGTAAAGTAGGCGTAAAAATAGTGCAGCTAATATTAGTGAAGATATACCAGCTGATAACCAAGGGTATGTTTAGTTATAAGCTGACCAGTTAGACACTTAGACCTGATAGAGAAGGGGCAGGGGATGCCGACCCATGCAGGGCCGGCTTGAAGGCTACTGCTGGTGTTATGGTGTAAATATAAACAAGGTAAAAAAAGAATTTTTTTCCCGGAAATGACCCATTGAATTTGATATGAGCAGTAACTCATTTCGATCAGATAAAAATTAAAAGTTCTTAACCACAATTTTGTGAGTTCGATTTCTATGAGATAAAAATTCTGGAAACAGATAACCATAGAACCCAGGTTTCCATTACTGAGAAAATATTGACAAACTGAATATACATAACAAGCCACTCCGAACTCACAAGTGCATTTGTAGTCGCATGATACAATTAGAAGTCACAAAGCTGTAGATAAAATTAACGGTCACAAGGCTTGTTTGTTTGAACACTTTCTTAAGTTGCAGTTTAGCCCACAACAATGATTATTGTAGCTCCGGTTGATGCACATGGGTAGATAACGGAATCCCTTAAAATCAGCAACTTTATCTTCGACTTTTCTTTCATAGAAATTTTAGAGTGTGGGAATATCCTCACCTTCTTCAGCACAAGTGATCTGGCCAAGATAAGCCTCACAAAATCCAACTGATTCTTGGCATTGATAAAAGATGTAATCTCTAGTTCGTTCAGACGCTCCAACATAATATCCGAATAATCTTCAACTCTGAAGCAGTACCTCTTAGATATCTCAAATTTTGAATTGTCGAAAACCTACATTAAGTGTCTTGTGTGAGTGTATTTTGACATAATAAGAATAACAAAAAACAGAAAACAAAATGGATTTATGTTATAACCCTTACCTTAAGTTTCTCCAAGTTTAGGGAGCTTATGATAAGAAGAGCAAGAATAGATAAATGAGTTTTGTTATTGAAGTATACACCATCTAAGCGCAAGTATTTGAGGTGGATTAATGTGATTGAAAGCTCTCTTGGAACTTTGTCAATAGCCCCGAACGCCTAAAACAAAGGTTACTAATAAGCAAACTCATTTCCCCAATCTAAAATTAGTTAATTATATATCACGAGAAGAAAATTACACGAATCAGGTGAAACGATATAGAAAAGGTTTCGATCACCGGTAAACACTCAAATATCGCACTAGAGGTGGGACCGCCAATGCTACCAGAGATACATGGATTGCGAATATCCTGCAGCAACTTACAATAGTGAGATAAGTAATGAAAGCCAAGGTATGATTGATATTCTATCTTAGCAAGATAAGAAATTACCAGAATCACATTCTTAAGCAATGGACAATTGCAAAGGAGATGCTGCAGCGTTCTCGTAGAGATAATTACCTGATTGATCCAGAATGGACGACTCAGCCCCATCAACAGTCGACACTTGAAAAGTATCTTCCTCAAACACGAGGTTAGGAATTTTAGTCCAGCGGTACATCCATTCCCTAGATAGGATACTTGTCCTTGCTGCCTCTTGAATCGGTACAAGACATAGGATCGATTCTATTATGCTTGACGGAAGGTTGCCGAGCCTATCCATATCCCTGCTGGCTGCAAAACTAGTTTATTTGAACATCTATTAATAGCATTGTTCAGTACATATAACAAATATTTTAGCAAATTCTAAATCGAACATAAGCATAGATATAAATTTCTTAAATAACATAAATTTGAGAAGAACCTTGGAGTTACAATATCTTGGCAGCATATACACAAAAACAAGAAAATAACATAAGTTTGGTTCAGGCAATACATCAAACACTTGAAAGTCATCAATATCTATTTCCTAGAGTGCTTATTTTAAGTAGAAAAAAGCAATCCTAAACTCTATTTCCTAAAGTGCTTACTTTAAGCAGAAAATGCAATCTTAAACACTATCTCCAAAGTGCTTCTTTTAAGCAAAAAAAAAGCATTCTTAAACACCATCTCCTAAAGTGCTTATTTTAAGCAATAAACCACACAAATACTAAGAGGGGTATTTGTCATAGCTATATCTTATAGAATAGTTTACGAGTCTATTAACTTGAGCGTTGAACTTATATTAGTCTTAGACTTTAATTGTTGTGTCTTATATAAACTTTAAGTTCAACTTCATAAGCCAAAAAATGTGGGCTTATGAGATTTTCCAATTTTCAAATAAGCCGAGAAAACAAGCTAACCCAAAGTCCAAACATCCTCATAAGTTTATCAAAATTTCAATAAGCTTATTAAACAAACACCCCCTAAGCAAACTAAGTCCCAAACCCCAATCCAAGCCTCATTTTTATAAATAAGATTAGACATTACAAACCTCAAATCCAAGTCTGACTTCTCAAAAATTAATAAATTCCCCCAATACATTTCCAATGGGCGGGGACATGACGGGGACACGGTGGGCACGTGCCCCATAGCGAAAAAAATTGTAGTGTATTTTTTCAAAATATTTGGCTATTTTTGTAATTTACCCCTAACGAACAAATTTGTAGCGCAGTTTCTAAAAATTTTCAAAGTGTGCCCCCTCGACCATAACTTTCTAGCTCCGCCTCTACCATATACACCCTTCTTCTAACAAAATACTAGTAATAACAATAAATTGTATTTAGAAATTTTTTTAAGAAATTTAGTTTAATAATACATGCAATTATTGAAAAATAAATTCCTTAGTTTGAACCCCACGCGTTCTATTTTCGAAAGACTGGGTCGTGTGGGTTTTGTTTAACATCAAAATTAGTACTTTTCCAGGAAATTTATCATCCTTAATATTCAAACATGTAACCGGTCTATCACTATCCATTGACTTCACAATCATACATTACTCAACTCCTCTTTGTAGAGCTGGACTCGTGAAGCCCAGACACCGATTGTTGCTCATGGGACCGTGTCAAATTGCAGCAGAGCTAGAATATTTTTTTTTTAAGATTTGGTTTTATGGAATAATAGTTACAGGTTTCTTAATCTATCTGTCATTAGGAGGGACAGTTTGGATTGGTTATGGTTTCATGTTGTTTAATTTGTCCATAAGGATTAATATGAAAATCTGGTGGAATATTATGGTTGACTTTCTATTTATATATTTAGGTATCAACTAATTTAATATAATCAGTTAGCAAATTGAATATTAAGTTTTTTTTCTAAATAATATATAAAAGTTAAGATTAGTTGAGAAGGATATTCATAAACAACAAACTTTTAGTTATATAACATGATCACGGCCATTAATCTAAATACTATCACATATACTCTTTCTAAATAAAAAAAATCTAATGATCACGATGATGGTCCACATGGTTATGTTTATGCGTATGAGGAAGATGTTTGATTTTTCCTCTACCACGTACTTGTGCACATCCAAATTCACACGCTAGTTTGCAAACATGCTCGCTAGGAGGTTCTAACACCATGCAAATATCCATGCAAGCGGCCGTGCACGAAACTGGACCTCCTGGTGACGGAGCTACAATATCTGATGGAGGGGTTGCTGTTTTCGACCACTCCAACATTTTGGCCATCCTTTCTTCTTCATCTTTGGCCATTTTTTCGGCGTCATCTGTTGTTCCTGGTCGTGATGCGGATGTTGTTGTTGTTGTTACCACCACTAATATAAAGATTGCTAGTTTTTCTAAAGGCATGGTTTGAGAAATTGAGGGGTAAAACCGTAAAAGTGAAAACTTAAATGTTTTCACAAAAAGTTTGTGGAGTTCATTTCTTTAGGTTCCTCATTTTAATCTTGGTCACATGTATATGGTAAGATAATTGGATGGTTAATAACTGGTCTTGTTTGTACTTAACTTGAACAACGCACAATGTATTTAGCATTTTTTTTTAAGAAATTTAGTTTACTAATACATGCAATTATTGAAAAATAAATTCCTTAGTTTGAACCCCACACGTTCTATTTTCGAAAGACTGAGTCGTGTGGGTTTTGTTTAACATCAAAATTAGTACTTTTCCAGGAAGTTTCTCATCCTTAATATTCAAACATGTAACCGGTCTATCACTATCCATTGACTTCACAATCAAACAAGTCTTTTTTGTTGAATATTATTCCAATCCTTCCACAACAAGTGTATCAAAGTCATGTAAACCTGGACCACGATGTTATTGGAAACAAAAAGTTGTAACAAAATATAAAATACTCAAAGTCCAGTTTTACGCCTCACAGTTAAAATAAATTTTGTTTGGAAACAAAAAAGTGAAAAAACTATCTTTAGTTTATAAAAGACCATATCATTGTTTAACTGGTTAAAGAGTCTTTTATATAAAAAAACAAAATAAAATGCAGTGTATTAGTTAGTGATATTATAACCGTATCGTGTATCTATATCCTTTATTGGATTGTTTTCATGAATACAATATTTGTTATAGTTGTTAATCTCAATTTCGTAAATAAGTCTTGTTGTCGATTATTTTATAAAGACAATAAAGAATTTTCACGGTTTATATTTTAGAAAGAAAAAAAAAACTTTGCCCCAATGCACGTTTTCATTCCCTATATAATAGCCACCAATTATTAGCTAGTACAAATGAATTAAAAAAAGAACAACCATGGCAAACACACCACTTTTAACGTTAATGTTATCAATCTTGTTAACATTCACATCCATTATAATGCCATCATTCTCTTGTCCCATTCATCAAAAGCAAGCACTACTACACTTCAAATCCACCCTCACCGCCATCTACAATTCCAAATATTCCGATAAGTTTGCAGAACTAGACTCATGGAATTCAACTTCCGATTGTTGCTATTGGGAGCGTGTTACTTGCTCCCGAACCGGAAGTGTTACCGAGCTTCAGCTATATAACGTAACCTTCCCTCCTCCAAGTTACGATCAAGTTACAATACCTTCTGAAATCTTGACTCCTCTTTTTCATATCCGGTCACTTAAAGTGCTTCATATCTCCTATAATTATTTTGAAGGCGAGATCCCTGGAGATGGGTTTGGTAATCTCACCAAACTGGTTGATCTTTACATCAGTTATAACAACTTCAATGGTTCCATCCCCAGCCAACTTTTCCAATTAACAAATTTACGTTACTTGGACATGAGTGGTAATTATCTCGAGGGAAAACTAGGACCTGAACTGGGTTCTTTTCGAAAATTGACTACATTGTTGTTAAGCGTGGTAATCGTTTCCAAGGTCCGATTCCTGCTCAACTTTTCGCA
>BQNB010002835.1:36286-93571 GCA_026074375.1 Tanacetum coccineum
CCCGGGAATATCTCTTCCGGAATCTTTTTATCATTGATTTGCCTAGTAGTATTTTATACGTATACTATTCGGCGAACCAGTTATCCCCATGCGAACTGTGGCTTCCATCTCCATTGGTGGAGTTTCGCAGAAGAGCCTGCTCAATCATTGCTTGGATGGATTCTGGAGTCTTGTTGTTTAGGTAGGTATTGTTAACAGGAGTATTTGGTCCTTTTATGGTCGTAGGTGCCATGATTTGTCTAGATCACAAAAGATAAAACATGAGGTTATATGACAAAATATAATAATGTATAGATGAGATATCAACACAAGAGAAGTATATAGTACAATACAACACATCTATTTCATTCATAACTTTGAAAATTTTACATGAAATAGTTGTCGGATTACACATAATACAATACAAAAGATCTTAGGCTATGCTAGCGGGGAAAACCCCTAATACTTAACATGCCTGTACAATGATCTAGCAAGATAAAATAACATCAATTACTAGATGTGACTGTCAACATCCCCAGAAGCATCCTGGTGATCTGGACTCCTAGCATCTAGTCCTGGCTGTCTAGCTCTCCTCTACTGCTCTCGTAGTGCTAACAACTTGGCCTGCATGTCACTCATCTCTCGCCTCCTGTCTCTAATGACTCGAAGAGTCTCTACCATCTGGTCCTGATGCTTACGCTTAGTCTCTCAAAGCGCTGCTAACTCAGCCTGCTGCATCTAAAAGCGAGTCTCATGTACCTGGTGCTGTGTCTAAATTAGAGTACCCTGCAGCTGTAGCTGTGTCTAGTGTGCCTGGAGATGGGTCTCGTGTGCATACACATGATCACGATGGATCTGAAGCTCCTGATGAGTCGCCTGGCTCAATCCTATCGAGTGAGCCCAAGCCTCTCAGGAAGCATAGGCCTCCTCCTCCACCATCCACACTGTCTCTTGGAGAGTCATCCTATCCTCATAAGTAGATCGACCCACTACGAGTCTATATCGACTCGCTGTGATATACGAGACCTACTATCCTGAGCATCTACTAGTAAAGCATACAAGTCCTGTGTATCATGCTCATGGAGCTCAGCAAGCTTTGTGACCCTAGTATTGACCTCTCCCACGGTCATAGGTGCTATCTCAGGAACTGTCCCTGTCGAATCTACCCAAGTATCCCTAATACTGTACCCAACATCTCTAGTCTCCTATCGCCTCTCTTCAGCATCTATCATGCTAAAAAATCTATAATCTATCCCCCGACCTCTGGTGGGTCTAGCAGTAGAACTCTCCTCGACTTCGTATCTAGAGCCTAGGGTGGACAAATACAACCTCTTGCGGGGAGGCTACTCAGACTCGGGAATATCATCCTTACGGTCAACAGGTGGTGGTATGTATAGAGATGGTGGTAGTGGTGGTAGTGGAGGTGATGGTAATGCGGCAGTAACTGCATCAATAAGGGCCTGAGTGGATGCTATCCTGAGTGTCTGGATTTGGGCTGGACACTCAAAGGATGGTAGTAAAGGTGATGGCACAGGTGGTGGTGATGAATGTGCAGGTGGGGCCATGCTCCTAACAAGGCGCTCCCTTGTAGAGGGTGGTGATAGTGAGATATGTGGTGATGGTGATGGAGTAGTCATGGCCAGAAATCTCTCAACCTCTGCCTCTGGTGGAAAGGATATAGAAGTCTGAGGCCGGACGGTAATCCTAGCCCCAATAGTAATGTCAGTGGAGGGTGGTGGTATAACAGGCTCTGTTCCCTCAGGTGGGAAAACAGGCTCATCAACAGGTACAACAATAGCAGAGTCGGCCGGAGCTAAGTGCTCCTCCTCCTCCTCGTCCTCATCATCCTCATCCTCACCATCAGCGTCATCCCTAGATGAATCGCCGTCATCATCATCTCCATCATCTCCCCCGTCCATAGGATAGTCGACCGGACCATCCTCTGTCTCATCATCCTCGTACTCCTCTGGATCCTCCTCGGGATCCGACTCAGTAACATATCCGGGTGACTCAGCAGTAGGTGAATCAACAGGAGGTAATGGCTGCTCCTCAGCTGGAAACTCATGCTCATCCTCCAATGGTATATACTCAGGGTATATAGGCTCTGGCACGTAGTCAGGATCATGTGCCTGTACGAACATAGGCTCACGCTCATCCTCGTCCTGAGGAACTGGCGGTGTCTGTGGATCCTCTGGGCCTGGTATGTAATCCGGTGATGGTGGGGCTACTGGCTGTATCGGGAGTCCGTCGTATCCTAATACGATGACCCGTGGAATACCTCCCTCCGATACCTCCTCATCATCGGCTCCTCATAATGCTCTGACGGGCTCAGAGTCGGTGTAAACGGAAGTGTAGGTAACCACAGATGTCGCAGAAGACATGATTACTGCAAAAAGCAAAAATAACGTATATAAGTATTACTTATAGGAAAGATCGGTATGATATGTCTGTAAGCTTTAATTATAAAAGTCTTATAGTAATATACATAATATCATTTATATACACGTATATTAATCATGTAAGTACTTAGTACCATACTAATGCTAAAACAAATGCATGTCATGTAAGCATATATGTGCTAGATGTAAATAAGTAATGCATGTATGTCTCTCACAAATCCCATTTGTGAAGCCAGTGTTTGAAAATGGTTATAGTCCAGACAAAACTTTTGACCTGGTTCTCTATAACCTTGGCTCTGATACCAATCTGTAACACCCTCAAATCTGAGTAGTTGGTGTCGACTTTATGAAGAAAAGATGTGTCAAAGTTTCTGTTCTGGAAGGTTTTTGGTTAAATGTTTCTAAAAGTTTCTAAGGTCGTATTTTGGAGTATTTGTTAGAAGTGGTTACGAGAAGGTTGTTTATGCCTATTTGAGCTGAAGTGGAATTATTTGGGTTTGTGTTTTATCATACCTTTTAGGAGGAGGTAACTTGTTCGTGCTTATAACGTTGTAACGAAGACTTGACGAATCTAGCAAAGGTGTGTGATTTTTCTTATGGTGTCATTGCTAACATTTGCTATCCCTTTAGGATATGTGTCTCCTAAGATGTGGATTTTGTTCAAGCAGATTGCGATCTACTTTATATTTTGGTCTTGGTATAGTTCGAGCCCCCCCCCCCCCCCCATTGCGTGGATAAACAGAATATTAAAGACACAAGGGGGGTTTTAGGTTGTATTTTACTTCAGCATCAAGTTCGTTATAATAAATTGTTTCATCAGTAATTATTACATAGAGCCTACAGAATTGAAGATTCAAGAAATGGTTAACATATGGGTTTCAGGGGAAGCTTAATGTTAAAATGTTTAACCATTTACATGCATCATCGAGGTGAAGGTTTTTGCTACTACTAGTCATTATTACTACTGCTAGTGTGGGTGTCTACCACTCAAGTTCATTTTTCTTATTATGCTTAATGGTGGGTAATTTGAGGAGATAGAAGGCTTGGATTAGAAGTGTAATATTGGTTCGTGGTTATGAAGATCGAAGTTGCATACTTTAGTCCCCGATTTGATGATGACAAAAAGGGGAAGAAGATTTGATGATTTGCAACTTGTAGATCCTTGGTTTGTAAGGGGAAGTTTTAATTCGTTTATT
The DNA here is from genome assembly GCA_026074375.1 of Tanacetum coccineum. Lineage (NCBI taxonomy): Eukaryota > Viridiplantae > Streptophyta > Magnoliopsida > Asterales > Asteraceae > Tanacetum > Tanacetum coccineum. The sequence continues at coordinate 39,861 of BQNB010002835.1, forward strand.
AACTTCAGGGGAAGTTCTGAGCTTATTTGGTTTTGTCATTAACAACTAGGAGAAGATTGTTTAGCGGGAATTATATTTGAGTTGATATGACAAATAACAACGAATGAACAAGAATCGGGAAACAAAGGACCAAAGTCATCATTGTGGGATTCTACAAGATGTAGAAAGAAAATATAAAGATTTGTCAAATAAAGAGATAATGAGGAAGAGATAAAGATTGTTAACTCATTAAATCTTTTAATATTTTCCATGTAAAAGCCTTGACCAAGATTTGGTCAAAAAAGAGATAAAGGATGAAGGGAAAATAAAAGTGTTGGTCAAACTCATTAATATCTTTTAAATAGTTTCCATGTAAAGCCTTGACTCCTTATGCTATAAAAGGAGGTCTAGGCATATTGTTTTAGTATCCAGAAAAGTGTGTGTTCTCAATAAGAGTCGACTAAAACAAAACATGTGTGTGTACACGTTTAGTTAGTTAGCATAGTTAGATAGTTAGTAGATGTGTTATAGACATCTATGTATTAGTTAGTTTAGCCTCAAGGATCATTTGATCTTGGGGATATAATGAATAAAGAAAACCTTGAAGTAACTCTGATTTCTGTTTTATTATTCCGCTGTGCAAGTTTATTAATCATTGTTACTATATCCTAGATGAGTCTTAATAATGATCTAAGGGGTCATAAAGATCTCCACAATTGGTATCATAACAGCTACAAATCATATACCACAACTACTAATCCAGCCTTCCAATACTCAAATTGCCCTCATACTTATTTTTCTTCATTGATAATTTGCTGCTTGGAGCCTACTAAGTCCATGATTCAAGAGATGGTAAACATGTTAAGGGGAAGCTTATTTTTTATTTACCATCTACATGCACTCTTATTTGATATGTCAAAATGGGGAAGCAGCATGGATTAAAGGGGAAGTTCTTTCATCTATATTAGCTTCAGGGGAAGCTTGTGTTTTGGTTTTGTCATTATCAACTAGGGGGAAGATTGTTAGGGAATTATAATTGAGTCGATTTGACTATAACATATTAAAGTTGGAGGACCTACAAGTCAAAGCTGGAATAAATTAATGCTGATTGAAGATTAGTCAAACAGTATTTAATGCTCGGCTAACAGATAAAGATCAACATTAATGCTGATTGAAGATTAGTCAAACATTATTTAATGCTCAGCTAAAAGATAAAGATCAACATTAATGCTGATTGAAGATTAGTTAAATAGTATTTAATGTTGATTTATAGTTTCCTAATTTTATTTGATCTTATCTTGTCTTGTAAACCCTAACCCCTCTAGTATATAAAGAGGGGTAGACGTCTAGTATTGATCATCCAGAAATATAGAGCTCTCAATGAGAGTCGTCTAATATCAAAGTGTGTGTTAGTAATAGATAGTCATAGATGAGTCATGAATCATCTATGTACTAGTTAGTTTATTAGTGTTTTATGAATAAAGTAAACCTTGTTCATAACATTGATTATGATCTTTATTATTCCGCTGTGTGTTTCAATCAGTGTTATTATATCCTAGATGGCTAGATCGTGGTTTTACAGTATATACTCAGGGTATATAGGATCTGGCACGTAGTCTGGATCATGTGCCTGTACAAACATAGGCTCACGCTCATCCTCGTCCTGAGGAACTGGCGTGTTCTGTGGATCCTCTGGGCTGGGTATGTAATCCAGTGGTTCCTGGTGGGGTATGGCTTGCATCGGGGAGTCCGTTGTATCCTAATACGATGACCCGTGGGATGTCTCCCCCAGATATCTTCTCATCATCGGCTCCCCAGAAGGCTCTGCCGGGCTCAGAGTTAGTGTAAACGGAAGTGTAGGTAACCGCAGATGTCGCAGAAGACATGATTACTGCAAAAAGCAAAAATAACCTATATAAGTATTACTTATAGGAAAGATCGGTATGATATGTCTATAAGCTTTAATTATAAGAGTCTTATAGTAATATACTTAGTATATTTTATATACGCATATATCAATCATGTAAGCACTTAGTACCCTACTAATGTTAAAATAGTGTGTATCATGTAAGCATATATGTGCTAGATGTAAACAAGTAATGCATGTATGTCCCTCGCAAATCCCATTTGTGAAAACAGTGTTTGAAAATGGTTATAGTCCAGACAAAACTTTTGACCTGGTTCTCTATAACCTTGGCTCTGATACCAATCTGTAACACCCCCAAATCTGGGTAGCAGCGGAATGTTGAATATCCGAGGGCGTTACTTCATAGATCAATAGCACAAGATATGAGAACGACCACTAAACGTGTCGTTTTGAAAAAGATACATTGGATTAACAAAATACTTGTTTGTTACATAAGCCCATGGCTTCAAATTGTTCAACAATATAAATAAAGATTCCGGTTTATAACAATTGTCCCCAAAATGTAATAAGACCCCAAATCTTAAATGTTGACTCTTCAATTATTGACTTCTAATGTACTCATCGCCACTCGTGCCCTATTGACCTAAAAAACATGCTTAAATATAAAATAAAGTTGGTGAATTATTGGTTATGTAATCAATAGTAGGACCGCAAGATTTCCAAGTGTTGATTTAAGCACAAATGCAAACGATCATAAAAAGGTAAATACTGATACAACATTTGTTGGGCATAAATTTGCTTGTCTTCAATCTGAATCACATGACTTGCTAGAAGCAATCACTTTCTGAGACATGTTTAAACACTCCATCGAAGACATCAGACGCCAAATTCCAACGCTCGCACCATACCCCCCACCACCCCCCTCACCCCCCCCCACCCCCACAACCCCCCCAGCCCGCCCCCCCTCGCGACCCCCCCCCCCCCATCGTTCGTGCGCCTTCGACTGTTTTTTCTTTTAACCTTCTGCAATACATCCCAAATCCGACATGGTATACGTTCGTTCCCGGTGATAGCTAATCACCCGAACGGGGATTGTCAATCCCAAATAGATCTATTTATAACATTCGCGCTCACAATCAGTAATTGCAGGTTCATGATACAGGCCCCAGTGGGTTATCGCTACTTTAGGACAAACACGTAAATCATTGTATAAAATGTACCACTTTGCGTTTTCCAATTTGTTAAAACAAGATGTTCTCACCCCAAAGAGTTAAATCATTTTTTAAAAAATTTGTAAAACATGGGGCTATGAACTCACCTTAGTAAATAGTCCTCTGAAATGATAATAGATATCCAAGTATGAATCACACCGTCAAATACCTAAGTAAATACGGGCCAGTCTTAGTCTACAAATTTAGGCTAAAGACTCAATGTATAAACTACAATAAGTTGCTAGTTTATATATACTGTTATCACTTGTGTGGTGGTGTACGTGTTTAATGTATTTGAAATTGTTGATGGCTCTTGGAAAGGTATATGATTTCACACGTTCTAGTATACGTATAAACGTTTATTAATAAATATCCATATTTATTAAGTCGTGGGTTAACTTGTTATAATATATGATAAATATATAACTCGTCCGATTCGTTAAGTGTTTACAAAAATCACTTTCGTTTACAAAATACCCTTTAGTTTTCTATAATTACAAAACAGCCCCTAGGTTTATGAAATATATACTATTTACATTTCAAACCCTTAAGTTTTCGTAATTACACTTTTAGTCCTCCAACTTTACACTATTTACACTTTTGGTCCTCATATGCTTAAAACAGCCCCTTATGTTCCAAAAGTGCTCAAAACAGTCCTTATACCTCTTAAAATTTGTTATTGCCAGTTTTGACCCTATAGTTCACAAATTGACACTTTTAGTCCCTTAAGTTTGCAAAAATCGCATTTTAAGTCCTTTTAAGTTCCAACAAGTGGCATTATGTTTCAATAAGTTCCTTTAAGCTGTATAAGCTGCCTCAGCTTATAAATAAGCTTAGACGAGCTTATTTTGGGCTTAATGGGCCTTATTGGGCCCGTTAAGGTCCAATAAGCGTTTTAGAGGTCCGATTTAGTTTTAAAAAGCACAATTGTCTTCATTAAGCTTGTTTAAGTTGGTTAAGCTGAAAATAAGCTCGGGAGAGCTTATTTTGGCTTTTTCGAGCTTATTGGGCTCGTGAGTCCAATAACTCAACCCGAATTTGAAAACCAAGTCCATTAGGCATCCCTAACTTATTTTCTATCCTTATTGAGCTCATTTGGTCTGTTTTTGGTTCAACTTATCCCAATAAGCTAATAAGCCCTCGTTAATGGGCTGTTAGGCCCATTAAGGGTCCAAAGGGATTTCTAAATGGTCCAACTTGGCCCATTAGGGTCCATTAGTCTTCCTTTGGTTCATTAAGTCCTTTTAGCTTATACAAGTCCACCAATAAGCTGTCCAAGCTTATTGTGAGCTTATTTGCTCGAATTAGGCTCGTTAGTGGGCTAGTAAGCCCATTAAGGGTACGTGTCGCTATTCTAAATTATTTTAGGGTCCATGCGAAACTAATAAGCACTCCTAGCACCTTAGTAAGCTCGTAGAGCTTATTTATAGGCCGAATGCTTATGGGTCGTGGCCTGTTGGGCTCAAACGAGTCCACTAATAGCTTGTTAACTATAGTAGGGTATTAAGGACTTGTTAACATGCCTAGTAACCAAATAGGTTTGATAAGCATGCTAAATGGTCGCATTTATCAGATGCGTCCATTTAATAGGGTCATACGTTCATTTCTAAGCCATGCCACCATGTTTACACTTGAAGTTTACTTGTAGTTTTTATGTACTTCGAGTATGTGTGAACCAATTTGCATGTTAGTTTCTGTTAACGAGTTTAAATGTCACGTTTAAGTTCTAGCTCATCTTAAGCACCTTTTTAATTTGCATTAGCACCACACAAGAGATAGTTCACGTATATGTATGCGTATAACACGCATGGTTTGTATTTAACATGCATGGTGCTCACGTTAGTTGATTATTCACCTACTAACGTGACCCTTTTGACTAGACATGAATATATACGAGTAAAATATGGGTCTAAATGAGTTTCGTTTGACTTACAAGGGTCCTAAGGCTCTTGGTTTTGGATTACGAAGTAAACACGGATCGTATACACCCCCAACGTGTATAACTTAAGCTCCAAAGCTTATAAACCCAATTCCTTAGCTCGTGTACCCCTTAAAGTCTTAGAATCCTTGCTTTGTAAAATATGGCGTCGGGTTTGTGTTGTGTTTGCTCGGTTTAAGGTGTACCAAAACAATGAGATGGAAATAAGAGTGTTCTCGGTTTAGAGAGTGTTTGTGAGTTGTAGGAGAGGGTTAAGTGTTATCATGAGGGTGTTTATATAGGCTCATGAGCTAGTTAGCTTTCCTAGTTCCATCCTAAACCAATTTCGAGCCCTATATAGTGGTTTTGTAGTTTATAGTTAACTACACATTGTATTATGTTAAACCACTAAGTACAAGTTTTAATTAGAGGATTTTGGTACAAGATTTGCTAAGATATTGAAAATCCTATGATTTGTGTGTGTGTGTGTTTAACCGCGGCATAGGCAAGAACAAAGACCAAATGGGTTATTACCCATTGTGTAATTGTTAGCTAAGGGACCATTAGGACAAGTATTAATTAGCCAAGAGATGTACTAGTACTTTGGAGATCATTAGGAAGATTTCCTAATTGTTTTGGACCCCTAACCGGCCCCTAGTGGGTTATGTACACAAAATTTATTAAATTTTTGTGTTAAGGTTTTAAAAGTGGGTATTGGTTTGAGTCTAGGTAAGTCTAGGTATTTCCGGGGTGAGCTTATTTTTCTTAGATTCTACACTGTTCAAGCTACTTTTAATTATTTTTTCAGAATTTTTATAAATAGTTTAGTATTTTTAAACATTTAATTTCATTAAAATCGTTTTTAATTCATAAAAATTTAAAAAAGTCAAAAAATTATAATTTCTTTTTAGAAAATTTTCTTTTAACATTTAGAACCTAGGAAAAATAAATTTGCATCCGTAGGATTAATATTTTATAATTTCGTTTTTTAAAGAACGAGATTCAATCCCCGTTCTCGTTTTCTTCGTTTTTAAGCTTTAACCACGCTCGGTTTAGAATTTCCTTAGCATTTTATTTTTTAAAAAAGTTATTATGATTAGAAAATAGATTAGAAAGGCATTTAGGGCTTAATTTTAGTGTTCTTACTTATTTGTCGCGTTTTCTTTAATCACCGTTATTCGTTTTAAATTGCTAAGTCGTTAATTTTTCTTGCTTGCTTTAATTGTTTTTATTTGTAGACTTAGAAAATTAATCCAAAAAGTTTGAACCAATTCAATTCATTGTCCAAATTACAAACGAGGTCTCAATTTCATAAATCTTTGGGAAAACGACCCGGTAATCACTTACCGGTTAAACGTGTAGTATTTTTCTAAGATTTTTCCTACTACCTTTGTCCTCAAGGGTAATTTTGGAATTTCCTATACTTTAGATATTACGTATATAAAACTTTATACACCAGGTTGCCACCCACGAAGCGCTTATTTTTGTTAACCGAGTCTTGAGCCTTACTCGATCCCCCATACTTGAGTAGGTCAAGGAGGATAGAAATGGAGAAACGGGACATCCAAGATAGGAATGTTCCCTCCATGAATCAACATCGGGCTTTTATGATGAAAAATCTTGGAAGCTTTAAAGCCCCGATGTGATGAAGAAGGAGGAGATTTCTCCTTTGAAGCAAGAACACCGTGATTGAAAACTTTGTCTTCATTTTCGGATGAAAATGGAAGTAAAGTATCAATCACGGGGGAAAGAGTAGTAAGAAATCTCGTGGATTCGACTTCAATGCATATCCTCGGATCGTAAATCTTGTTTCTATCTCCAAAAGGAGAAGAAACATCAAGATCGGATCCGAGATCATTATGAGAAGGAATGAAGTCGAAATCCATATGAAGGGTGGGATGGGGTGTGGCAAAATATTAGGTACATAAACGGGATTACTTCCACACATCAATGGTTGAATTTCTCGGAATCATGTAATCAACAGAAATGATTCGAACTCAGGAAGGAAGTTAGAAATTATCGCCACCTTCCGATCTATAATCATCACTCTCAAATACCGGTGGTATTGAGTCACCAGAACCGGGAAAATATATCGATCTCTTTCCCTAAGAGAGTCCCTATCCTCAACGTTGATAGGAAATGTGGGAAGAAACTCGAGACGTATTTAAGATTACAGAAAATCTTTCGCTGACGAGGAGATGATTTATCGTATAGCAACCATCTCCCAAAAGACTAATAATCCGCGTGCTCTCTATTAACAATTCGTGGAGGAATTGTTAATGAGGTTCACCGTCGAACTCATCGAAGATAGAATCACTCATGATAGATGAAGCCAACAAAGTATCACGATTGAGTAATGATTCAAGAAGATAAGACTCGGTATCAAAACGATCATTTTTCGGAGTAGAATTGAGGTCTTCATTATGAATCGGATTAAACTCACTAGAAATGATTTCCTCGTCAAGATCAAAAAGAGGGTTCGAATAAGTTTTAAAACTCATTTCATGAATAACCTCCTCATGACTCGACTCATCATCACTAGAGGTAGAATCGTCGAAGAGAGGATTAGAGAACGTTGAAAAATTTGTCGTTTGAGAATTATCACAATCGGGCACATCACACTCACTTTCGATATCGAAAAAATCCTCAGACTCACTTGGGATTGGGAGAAGGTACTCATCACTAGACTTTATTAATTCGTCCGATTCCGTTTTTAGAGTAGTGCTAAGATGCTCGTCCCTCATACTTAGAGAGTTATCGGGCTTCTCGGTTGGTAAGACGGGTGTGATTGCAATAGTATACTCCTTGTCATCATCTTCATCATCATCGTGGTAGAAGGCAAGACGATTCCAGTTCGGAGTATTAATAAAATCAGCCAACTCCTCGTTTATACTTTGCAAATCTTGAAGAAGTTTGTTAAGTAATTCTTGTACATCCTCGGGTTGAGCATGCTTAACTTCAAAAAATTTGTCCCAAGCTTGTATTAAAACCTTCGGTGTTTCCCTAAAAGAAATACGATTAAACAGTTTTGTATCGATTTCATTAGTCTTCTCGGCTTTCAAATCTTCCCTTCTTACATCTTGAGGAGGTTGATTTAATGACATGGAAATTGGCGGGTTGACATTGGTCAAAACTGGAAGAAATTGGAAATCGTAAAAATTTTGATTCATACGTTGACATTCAAAAGTCGCATAGAGCGGGGGGCCCCTCGAATTTTTCACAACAAAGAATTTTTTATTGAAAACTTGGTAACTTTTGTGGGCAACTCATCATAGTTTTTATGTAGCATATATTCCGGATAAGAATAAACGGAACTTGTGGTGTACAATAGTTGACCCAAAAACGAGCATCCGTTCCCAGCAAAATTCACACCAAGATTGGTTGAGAGTATGTGGGGTGGTAAGAAAACTTTGGAGATTCGTTAAACGAGTACGGAGTTGAAAAATCGATTGGATTTCCATCTTCATAAGTACAATTTGGACAAATTTCATCAATAAAATGACAACCGCACCATTGGCACGTACATTAATAACAATAAGAGTTATCCGTTGGTTGTCCACACCCCACACACTCATATTGGAAAAAGACTCCTGAGTAAATAAATGGTTTAGTTGGGAAGAGGGTTTGAAGAAATGAGAATTAAATGATATAGAGGGCAACGAAGAATATTTTTTTTTAAAAATACTAAAGAAAAAATATTTTTGGTAACCGAAAGTCAATAGTGCTCGGTAGCTCTCTAGAAAACGCACAAAGAAGCGAAGGAGCGGGTAAGCGCGGAGCTATCAAAAACCTTCTCCTTTCGGGTCGAAGTTCGTAGGATCGACCCTCCTTATACCTCTCTTATAGTTTGTAATCTAAAGGTGAGCCGAAATCACAAGTGACACAACGATTGATTTTGTTGTTTTTTTTCAATTTTTTTGGTATTTTTGATTACTTGAAAATATTCACAAATGAAAACGATAACTTCATGGGGAAGGGTCTTCAAACACTAATCTTCAAACGAAACACGATAATCGTTTCACAACCTCCCCGGCAACGGCGCCAAAAATTTGATTCTTAAAATAACAACTTTACTATATATATAAATATAAATATAAATATATATAATATAAGAATTAACAAAGTATCAATAATAAGAATTCCGTAAGGCTTTTAAAAGGGAATTTACTTTTACCCAAAGTAAAATCCCTAAAAACCTTCCCGGGTCGTGTCCCGACGAGGTGTGAATGGAAAATCGAGGTAACGTTTGTGGAATAATAGCGGTTAATAACACAAATTTGATTTTGTATTCCTATTTCTACAAAAAAATGCACAACAATTAAAGCACGCTAAAAACAAATGCAAATTGAGGCTAAAACACTAGAAACGATAACGGGAATCAAAACCCGTTCTTTAAAAAACTAAATTCTACAATTTTAACCCTACAAATGAAAATTTAATTTTTATAAATCCTAAATGATAAAAGAAAATTTAAAAAAAAAATTATATTTTTTTGACTTTTATTTTATTTAATATGAATTAAAAACAGTTTTAATATAAAAAATTAATTAAAAATACTAAACTAAATGGAAAAATTCTGAAAAATTTATGGAAAGTACTTTGAACAATGCTTTATCTAGGAAAAATAAAATGAAGAAAACAGCTTAATGAAATAAGCACGAAATAAGCTAAACTAAGTTGAAAGCTTAAAGGGTTAAAAGGTGTATAAATTAAAAGTAAAAGGAAGTAGGACAGATTGCCCTGGTCTGGTGCAGTGGTTGAGAGTGTGTGTGTTAAATATGCTTGGCTTGTAAAGGGGGAGGTCACAGGTTCGACCCCTGTGACCTCTCTTTTTTACTAAACATTTTTTTTCTTTTTTTTAAAAACTTATAAAATAAGCAAAAATGACAAACTTTAAAAAAGAAACTTTTTATAAAACTAGAGAATAAGCTAGGAATAAGCAAATGAATGATGACAGTTTAAGCTTTTTATGACTAAGGGACAAGAGATAATCTGTTGGGCTTATTTAGAACATAATAAGCAAAAGAAAACTTAAATAAGCTAAAACAGATACACACCTAAACCTAATAAGCAAATATGATTAAAAATAAGCAAGGAAAATAAGCTAAAAGGCACAGAAAAGGTAAAGATATAATGCATAAAAAAACAGACAGACATGCTAATAAGCAACTTTTAAGCCAATTTTTGAAAGCCATAAGCTATCCTTATGGCTTAATGGCTTATATACAAATCAAGCTTGGACTCTAAACTATAAGAAAAAGCAAACTTTAAACATTTTGAAAAACAAATAAGCTAGAAAAAAGGCAATTGAAAAGGGCTGTTTACATTTAGTGCATGCTGAGTTTTTCAAGGTTTTTGTAAAAGACAAAATGGCTTTTTGCAGCCCTAATTTAAGCTAGGAAAAGAGTTTCAAAATCCATAAAAATCTAAAACAGATTAAGCTTCTTGCAAAAACTACTTGTGCTATCAAATTCAAAACCTAAATCTGACTAAAGCTACCTTAAAATTAAGATTGAAAATTGACTTTTTGAAAACTGAAAAATACTTTGACAGATTTTAACCAAACTTTTAAAAGACAAAGGTAAACTTAACCAACTCTTGTGTCACTGAATTTAAACACAAAATGAAACATAAACAAAACCTCAAAACAACATTTTGACAAAAATCAATTAGGGACAATTTTAAAAAATTTAAAAGCCACATATTAAAACAATTTGTAAATAAAACCTTAAAACTTACTTTAAGACTTGAAAAGCTTATAAAAATAGATTATCATAACTTAAAAAGGCTCGTTAAAGTTAGATAAATGACCCAAAGTAATTTTACACCCTTTTTGACCCATTTTCCTTCTTAACCCAAACACCCCTTTAAGTTTATAAAAATCTATTTTAGACATGATTTCAACTGAAATAAGCTAAGAATTTTAAGAACAGATATCCAAAAATGTATATTAAGCAATAAAAAGCAATAAGAACACAATAATAAGCACTCAAAATAAGCAAATAAAGTAAGCAATACTAAATGCTAAACTAGCAGTATTAACTAAAAACTTAAACAAATTTTAAAAGCCACATATTAAAACAATTTGTAAATAAAACCTTAAAACTTACTTTAAGACTTGAAAAGCTTATAAAAATAGATTATCATAAAATAAGCTAAAAAATGGAAAATGAAAACTTACAAATTCCCTTGCTTAAACAGGGATAAAAGGGCTCTTAGAGAGCTTATCTACTAAGCTCTAGTTTGTCAAAGACAAGATAGTAGTGTCCATAAGCCCTTCCATTTTAGGCTTATCATCCAACAAGTAAGCTGAGGTATTTTATTAGTGATGTAATGAAACAGTAACACTTATGAAACCGATTATGTAAGAACTTATGAAAAGCTTGTAAACAGAATTAAGGCTTAATTGCATCAAAGTTAAAACAGAATTGAAAGAAGCTTATAAACTGAATTTCATTAAAAACTTAAAATGGTTACAAGGCTTTAAAAGTGAAATACAGAATTTAATTTGACATTTTAAAAAAAGTAAATATTACACTACTCCTAAATTACTACCATCTAACTGTCTACATTTTGTCCCATTTATAGCCGGATGACAAGTCTTGAGTCCTTTGGAGTATGCTTCTTGTGTGAGGAGAATAAGAGGGTTGAACGTGCTCTCCAAGCCATGAAATCCTAGCCTTTGAAACCCATTTGTGCTTCTTTGAAACCAATCTAAGCCCTTGATCAACTTTGTCTAATAAAACCCCATGGGATTGCCAAGGCGGCTTGTTTTCTAGCTGGGGGTGGGGTTTGAGAGAGGTGTGAGTGTTGTTTGTCGTAGTGCAGGGGTGAGTGATAGAGACGTATGAATAGTGTGGGGCTTTGGGTTTGGCGGGAAAGGGGATTTGGGAGATAACAGTGTTAAAGGTTAACGGGGTTAGTGATGTATAAAGGGGAGAAGGACCATGGGTGTAAAAGGTTTTGGAGGTTAAGGGGTGAAAGGTTAACTGAGTTAGTCCTTGAGGACTAGCTGTGTAAAGGTAAAGGGGTGTAATCTAACCATCGTTAAGTGGGATTGGGCCAAGTTTAAAACTGTTTGGGCTAGGATTTAATTTAAAGGGGAAATTGGGCCTTTTATGGATTTGGGCTTTTTTAAACATTAAGGCTTGTAAGACTTTTAGATAAAGTCCATTTTGCTTCGTTTTTGTCCTTTTTTCTGAATATCCGTTACATGCACAACACAAATAGCAAAACAATCATATATTTGGCATTTTATGTTCGTTTTTGGTCATTTAGGCTCGTTTTTAAAGGTGAAAGGTATGTGTAATTAAGCACATACCAAAATCCCCCATACTAAACTATTGTCGTGTCCTCACGCAATGCCATAAGTAAACACTTTAGAAAACCAAGAATCTCAATCCCCCTCGACTAATTACCTCGAAAAGTAGCTAAGTGTTCATCGAGGGAAATAACGATATCAAATAGCTTTTGAAAAATGTTACCGCTTTTGACCATTTTTGAATATTTACACTTATTACCACACATATTTTTGTATTTTTCCTTTTTCTCATTTTTTTGTACTTTTCTTTTGAAGCAACTAACTAACATGTTTGACTTTCGTTATTTTCATAACTTTTAGGGTCATAGAACAAGACGCACTTTAATCCTAAAATGCCCAAAAAGATAAATTCATCGTTCTTGACTTTTCACTTGTTCCAAACCAAGCTTAAAACGAAATCACCGTTAAATATAAGTAAAGATGCTAACACTACTCATACTTGTAACTTGTAAAAAAAAATTCACTCCCGATAATTATTATATATTAGGTGAATGTGCCGTTTTGAATTTCAACCATGGATCAACTTTTTATAAAATTTCTATGCTTCACGTTCCACCCAAGAATAATGAGTTTGAAGGCGAGATCATCCCATGTAGCGACTTTCGTCTTGGCACATCTCAACTTTGCGGCTAAGTGACCAGGCTTTTGACACCCCACAGAGACTAGTATCAAGACTCACGGACCTTCGGTTTCAAAAACTCTTAGGTTTCCCGTTTATACATAACTTATTTAGAAAAACCACAACTTAAAATGAAATAGTCTTAGTTCGAAAGCATATTTAAATTTAAGAAAAAAAGATTTTCCTTTATTTTATTTAAATCACTTTATTGCACTTAACATTAACATAACCATGATTTTTTTTGCTATAATCATAATATATTACCTTCACCCTTTAAACGACTACCACATCGGTTGTGATCCGACAAGAGGTAGTGGTCTTATTTCGGTATCGGCCCCCACCTTATATGAAGACTGCCACATCGGTTGTGAGCCGGCAAGAGGCAGTAAACTAGCAAGGTATTTATTACTACTTATTATTATTCATCATAATAATATTTTTTTCTTTTTCTTTTTTTTCTTTTTTTACTTGCAACATTTATTACGCGGTATATAGAAAAAAAATTTCTTTTTAGAAAATTTAAGTATATAGCTGAACTAAGACTAAATAAATTAATGTGATTACATTAACAAAGCTTAAAATTCAAAATTTGTTGATTAAGTTTAATTTTCAAAAATAGCACTTATTATTAGTCAGGTTAGGAGCTTATGGGAGAAAAAGCCACAAATTACACTTATGAGCTTGTAAGATTTCCAAATAATCCTTGTTTAGCATCTAACTCATAATTAACTCTATCATTTCTCATTCTTCGCAAATTTAAAATCTTTAATAAAAAGATCCGCGAATGCTTAGTCAAATAAACTAGCTTAGTCAAGTTTATAAAGGTTAAGGGACAAAGCAAGACTCAAAAGTCAAACATTGTGACAAAACACTTATTTTATTTTTGAATTTTTTTTAATTTTTGCATAAAATCATAATATTTTTGAAATTTTGGTGGTAAAAACGGGATTACGTAAAAACAACGACTGCAGGTACGATCAAATCGATAGATCCCCCCATACTAGAACTACACATTGTCCTCAATGTGAGACTGCCACCCCATACTAATTTCAAAGTATAATCCAAATATTAAGGGGTCTCTACGCAAATCTAAAGCCGTTTATTAATTATGCTAATAGATAAACGTTAATCAATAAGATCTAGGATATCGGATTCCCATATATAAGCATGCTAAGGATTGAAGATCGAGTGAACGATGGACAAAACCACGAGCACGAGAGTCTTCAAAATCCGGGCAATCCTGGACATAAAACACAAAACACGAAACACGAGAAAATGAAAAGAGGCGAGCCTCCTCATGTCACACTTATTAGAAAATAGAAAGAAGATAGAAAACACGGGTTGCCTCCCGAGAAGCGCTTATTTTTGTTAACCGAGTCTTGAGCCTGACTCGATCCCCCATACTTGATTTGGTCAAGGAGGATAGAAATGGAGATAAGGAACATCCAAGATAGGAATGTCCCCTCCATAAATCATCATCGGGCTTTCAGAATCATTAATAAGCTAAAAAACTTTAAAGCCCCGATGAGATAGAAGATGAGGAGATTTCTCCTCTTTTGAAATGAGAATTCCAGGATTGAAAACTTTGTCCTCATTTTCGGATGAAAATGGAAGCAAAGTGTCAAACACTGGATAAAGGGTGGGAGGGGTGGGTAAAACATTAGGCACATGAACATAAAGTTCTCTTGTCGAATTATCAAAAATATCATCCACCACTTTTGTAGTCAAAACTCCCGTATCGGGCTCAATATCAAAGTAAACATCATCATCTGGAGGTTTTTCAGGAGGACGAGGAGATGATGGAACATTATAAAAATCAACGTGAAATGATTCATACTCAGGAATAGAATCATTGTTAAGTAATTCTTCAAGAAAAAGAACATCCCCCTCAGAGTCATAGTCGTAATTCTCAATACGCGGTGGTATCGAGTCATCTGGAGCAAGAAATATGTTGATCTCCTCCATAAGAGAGTCACTATCCTCGACAGGGATAGGAGATGGGGAGAAAGACTCGATTATAGCATCAGAAATTTTAGAATTAAGTTCTTCCGGAGGTCGAGGAGATGAATTATCATATAACAATTTCTCAACAAGACGAATATCTTCCTCTGGATCAAAGTCGGCTTCATCATTTCCCGGTGGAATCAAATCGATATGAGCGAGTTCACCGGAGAACTCCTCGAGAAGAGAGTCAATCTTAGGAGAAAAAACCCTCAAAGTATCTGGATTAAGCAAAGATTCTATAAGATCAGACTCGGCATTAAAGTGATCATTATCATTTCCTTGTGGAATTGAATCGATCTCATTATAAAGCGGATCTATCTTACTAGAAATGATTTCTTCATCAAAATCAAAAAGAGGGTTCGAATAAATTTTGAAATTTTCCTTCGGATGGTCCTCCTCAGAAAATGACTCGTCGTCACTAGAGGTAAAATCGTCGTTAGAATCAAAGAGAGGATTTGAGAAAGTCGTAAAATTAGGAGAAAAATCATCACAAACGGGCACATCACACTCACTTTCATTATCGGATAAATCCTCGGACTCACTTAGGGTTAGGTTAAGGTCCTTAACACTAGACTCATTTTTTCGTCCGATTCCGTTTCCGGAATAGTGTTAAGATGCTCATCCTCCATTATAAGAGAGTCCGTAATCGGTAAGTCGGGTGTGATTGCAACTGACAGAGGAAGTTCGAAAATAAAATCTCTCAAAAGAATAGAACTTTCCTTGTCATCGTCATCATCGTCATCATAGAAAATAGGAGGCTTCCAATATTGAGAACTAACTTTAGCTGCCTGCTCTTCTGCAATATTCTTTTCTTCCTGCTTTTCTTGAACGTATTTATTTAACTTTTCACAAAGAGCTTGCAAAGCTTAAGGAAGTTTCGCTTCAAGAAGCAATTCCGCCATACTTTTTTCTTGAGGAGGTTGATGAGTGACGGAATATTGCGTCTTTGATAAGTCCTAAGCGAAGGCCAGTATTTCTCGAAAGCATACACCACGGCTAATAATTCTTTCTCTGTCATAGTGTAATGTGTTTGAGCATCCGTCATGGTTTTACTAGCATAATGTATAGGCTGAAAATGTTTGGTGTTTCGTTTCCCTAAGACTGCACCTACCGTATAATCACTAGCGTCACACATAATTTTAAATGGTAGGTCCTAATTAGGGGCAACTAAAATCGAGGCTTCGGTTAACTTTTTCTTAAGTATATTAAACGCTTTAATACATTCTTTCAAAAAAATAAACGGGGTTTGTTTTTCAAGAACATGGGTCATTGGCCGGGCGATTTTAGAAAAATCTTATATAAATCGACGATAGAACCCGGCGTGACCTAAAAAATGTCGAAGCTCATTTAACGGGTTGTCGGAATGAGGGAGTTTAGTATACATCAACTTTAGCTCTGTCGACCTCAATCCTGGACTTTGAAATCTTATGTCTTAGAACAATGCCTTCTTTCACCATAAAATGGCCATATTTTCTCCCTATTTTAGAACTAAATAGTGTTTTTGCACCTGTTTTGTGCATTTTGTATTAATGGAGAGGCACTGACGAGAAGGAGATCCCCGAAGACTAAGAAAATCGTTTCCATGAATACTTCCATTGTTTCCTTCAATCATGTCGTGAAAATAGGCCAATCATGCACTCTTTGGAATCGTTGCCCGGAGCATTTACATAAACCGAAAGGCATACGCGGTAGGCAAACGTCCCATAAGGGCAAGTGAAGGTAGTCTTCTCTTGGTCTTGCGGGTCAATGGGAATTTGAAAATATCCGAAAAATCCATCTAGAAAACAATAATATTCGTTCCCTACTAAACGTTCTAGCATTTGGTCCATGAAAGGTAATGGGAAATGGCCTTTACGAGTCGCATCATTAAGCTTTCGATAATCAATACAAACGCTTCATCCCGTAACTAACCTAGTAGGTATCATTTCATTATCTTCGTTTTCAACTACGGTCATGCCACCCTTCTTAGGCACACAATGATAGGGACTCACCCATGGACTATCGGAGATAGGGTAAATCAATCCGGCATCAAGAAGTTTGATAACTTCCTTTTTGATAACCTCATGAATTTTCAGATTTACCCTTCTTTGATGTTGAATCGCCGGTTTGAAATCGTCTTCCATTAAGATCTTGTGAGTACAAAAACTAGGGTCGATACCCTTAATGTCGGAGATTTTCCATGCGATGGCCCGTTTGTGTGATTTAAGAACCTTTAAAAGGGCGGTCTTTTCTTCATCTTTTAAATCTTTAGAAATTCATGGGGTAATTTATCTGGTTCCTTTCTAAAAACGCATATTCAAGATGAGACGGTAAATCCTTGAGCTCAAGCTCCGGAGGATCATCGATAGAAGATTTAATCGTTTTAATTTCCTCAAAATGAAGTTCTTTCGGAGGGAGAGGAGATGATGGATCATTATTTAATAACTTCTCGAGTAGAAGAAGGTCTCCCTCCGGATCAAAGTCGGCATCATCAATTCCTGGTGGAATTGAATCATTTGTAAGACAAGCTTCGATTTCTTCTAATAATGAACACCTCCTTCAATGGAGTGGGAGAGTGGGAAAATAAAGTATAAAGGGATAGGATCTAAAGATGGAGTGGGATTGCCACTTGTAAAACTATTCGAAAATTCGAGCACTTCTTGAGCATACTCCTCACATGAAACGTCGATGACATCGATTCGATTAACCGATTTAGCATCATTGTAGGATTATCTCAAAGTTTGACCAACTTTAAGGTTATGGCTTCATCATCAACTCAGAGAGTTATTTCTTTACCGTAAACATCAATCAAAGCACGTGCCGTCCTCAAAAAGGGTCTCCTGAGAATTAAGGGAACCCGAGGATCAACAACATAATCAACAACTACAAAGTTGGCCGAAAAATGGAACTTCCCTAATTTTACAAAGACATTGGAAAGTGCTTAATTACACATACCTTTTGCCTATTAAAACGAGCCTAAATGACAAAAAACAGACATAAAATGCCAAATATATGTTTGTTTTGCTTTATGATTGTACATGTAACGGATATTCACTAAAGGACAAAAATCAAGCCAATACGGATAAAACCGAATACGGGATTGAAAAGAGCGTAAAAAGTTAAAGTCAAAAAGTCAAAGTCCTGAAACCAATGGATAATCCTAATGGGCCTACCACGTACCCATTTAATGGGGCTAGGTAGCCAATTAAGATTCATTTATAAAACTTATAAGTTTAAAGTCCAAAAACCCTTTATAACTTTACCCGGCCCAAAACAATTAAAATAAGCCCGAGTACACTTAACCATATAACCTTTAAACCATTTAACACCATTAGTCCCTAAACACTTTGCACCGTTAGTCCATAAGGACTAACATGGTTAGTCCTCATACACTAACCCCGTTACCCTGTACCTTAACTCTGTTATCTCAATCAAACTTTTCCTGCCATAACTACTATTCCTTAATCCCTGTCATTTTCACCTCTACCCCTGCACCCCATAGATAAATCCATCACTTTCCCACTCAACCCCGCACCATAAACTGCCAATTCCACCTTGGCAATCCCTCAACGATTTTGTGGACAAGAGAAGTCAAGGGCTTAGATTGCAAGACTTGGAGCCAAAGCAAAATGGAGGGCTTAGATGATGACTTAAAGCTCCTCACAGAAGTAGCACACAAAGAAGAGGACCCAAGACTTTGTTATCTCTATAAATAGGATTCTGGTAAGCCTTTGAGGCATCTAGTTTTAGTTTTTCTTTCAGCTTATATTTAGTTTATTTTAGCTTATTGTACCCCTTTTTTTAGCCTTGTACTGTTTCTAAAGTTTAATGAAATTTAAGTTTTTATGTTAAATCCTATTTTTAAGTTAATGCAATTTATGTTTTAAAAACATTTGATAAGCTCACATAAGCTCTTTTTATCTTTTACTTAAGCTGTTTACTTAAGCACTATAAGCTCGTCCATTGCTATAGTGTTGAAGGTCTTTTTACCATAAAATTACTCAACAAGCTATGGATGTCAAGCCAAACTGGAAGGGCTTGTGGTTTTAACTAGCTTGTTTTAAAACTAGCTAAAGCTTGTTGACAATGCTATTAAGAGCTTATTTGCCTTGTTTAGTTTAGAGATAAGGGCTTTGTAAGTCTCTCATTTTCAATTTTTAGCTTAAAATTGCTTATTGCTTATTTACTGATTATTGTTGTTAATTGCTTATTTATGCTTTCTTGTTGCTTATATGTCATTTACTTATGTTTTTATATAAAACTACCATTTATTAGCTTAAACCTGCTTATTCTTGTTTTCTTATATTAAGTGCTTATTTCTGTGATACAATTGCTTATTTGTCTTCATTTTACCTTATTCTTAATCTGTTTGAGTTTTCTTAAGTTTTCTAAACCTGTTATGAGCTTAAAATGATTTTTCATATTCTTAAGGGGTGTTTGGCACTAGCAGTATTAACATGAGTTAATACTGCTTGGTGTCTTTTGACTTTTAAGTCAACTTTGAAAAGCTCAAATTAAGCCTATAAGTCAGCTTAAATAAGTTTTCAAAATTTAAAAGCCATTTCTAAGGTGTTTAGGAATCATATCTTGAATCTGTGGTGTTTTTAGTTCCTTTGTCAGCTTATTTGTTTAAATTTTGAGTAGGTGCTTATAAGTGTCATTTTCATGCTTGTTTAAGTCTATTATGCAGTAAAAATAAGTTGATATAGAGTGCATTTGTCCATTGTGTTTTAAGTGAAACTGTCTAAGTTACAAGTTTTATTTTCAAAGTTTAAATCCATTTTTCATTAGCAAATCTAAGGTAGTATAAGTTAGTCTTAGGTTTTGATTTTCAAAACATAAGCTCATTGGATAGTGAGCTTAATATGTTTTTGCTTATTTTATAGTTTAAACATCTTTAGGTAACTTAATTTTAAGCCTGCAGTTAGCCCTTTTGTCTTTTAGAAAAAACTTGAAAAAACCAAAAACTCAGCACATACTGAGTTAAAGAGCCAGTTTTCATAAGCCTGTTTCATAGCTTATATGTGTTTCAAACTGCTTAGCCTTAGCTGATTCTTGTAGCTTAATGTATAAGCTTGATTGTCCTTTTGGTCTTTAAGCCATAAGGATAGCTTAAGTGGATTAAAAATAATCTAGAAAGTGCCCCCTTAGGCTGTTTGGTTGACATTTTTGGCCAAAAAGCTTATTTGCTTTTATAAGCTTATGGCTTATTGGTTTTGCTTAATTTGTGTTTAGTCTTGCTTATTAGGGTAGGTTTAGAGTTCTAGTAGCTTATTTAGCCTAGGTTTAAGCTTATTTTAGCTTATAAGCTCAAACAGTTTTGCTTTTAGTTCATTTTAAGTATCTAGTCATTCTGTCATCTTAGGTTAGCTTATTTGTTTCTTTATAGTCTTATGTGCTTATTAGACTTAGTTTAGGGCTTTTGATAGCTTATTAAGCTTTGGGTTAGCCTATTTGAGCTTTTGGCTTGACTTGGCTTTTGCTTGAAATCTGTTAAGATTTTGAGCTAAAACTGCGTTTTGTTTTAGCTTATTTCCAGCTTATTAGTGAGTTTTATAAAAAGTGCTTTTCATTAAAGTTGCTTATTTTCATGTTATAAAGCTTTTTCGTAAAAAAAAAATTTGCAAATAAAAAAACTAGGGAAATTAGAAAGTCAAGGGTGAGCAAGGCTCGAACCCTTGACCTCAACCAACCTCAACCAAGTTTTAACACCACTCTCTGCTACAACACTGCCCTTGAGTCTTTTCCGTTATAGCTTTGCAACATTTATTATTTAACCCCTTTTTGCCCATTTAAGCCTTCAGCCCATTTTAGCTTATTTCCTGCTTATTTCAATAAGCTGTTTTCTTCATTTTATTTTTCCTAGATTAAGCATTGTCCAAAATACTTTTCATAATTTTTTCAGAATTTTCCAATTTAGTTTAGTATTTTTAATTAATGTTTTAGACTAAATCAGTTTTAAATTCATAATAAATAAAATAAAAGTCAAAAAAATATAATTCTTTTTTAAAAATTTTTCTTTTATTATTTAGGACTGTTAAAAATTAAATTTGCATTTTTAGAGTTAAATTTGTAAAGTTTATGCTTTTTAATAACGAGTTTTGATCCCGTTATCGTTTTCGTGTTTAAATCTTTAATTGCTTTCGTTTTAGGTTTGCCTTTACTTGTTTTTGCTTTTATATTTGTAGAAATAGGAAACCAAATCAAAATCTTAAAATATTCAATCACGCGATCACGAACTTAATCATGATTTTCAAATTCGCACCTCGTCGGGAAACGACCCAGGAAGGTTTTGGATTTTGCTTTGGTTAAAAGCAATTTTTCTTCTTAAAAACCTTACGGAATACTTACTCTCCTTTTATTTGATATTTAGTTATATATATTACTTATATATTATATATACTATAGAAGTCAAATCAATTTTTGGCGTCGCTGCCGGGGAGGTGTGTGCGATTATCGTGTTACGTTTGAAGATTAATTTTTGAAGACCCTTCCTCGTGAAGTTATCATTTTCAATTGTGAATATGTTTTTATTATAAAAATAAAAAATACAAAAATAATTTATTTTCTAAATTTTTGTGAATATCAAGTAATCAAAAATACCAAAAAATCAAAAACAAAACAACTAAAACAACCGTTGTGTCACTTGTGAAATCGGCTCACCTTTAGATTACAAACTATAAGAGAGGTATAAGGAGGGTTGATCTTACGAACTTCGACCCGAAAGGAGAGGGTTTTTAAAACGCTTCGCGCTTACCCGCTCCTTCGCTTCTTTGTGCGTTTTATAGAGAGCTACCGTACACTTGTTCGATTATCGGTTACAAAAATATTTTTCTTTCTCTTATTTTATATTTAGTGCATGCGCACTCGCTCTTCTTCGAATCTAGTTGGTGAAACTTCTACGAATTCAAAACGTCGTAATCGTAGACGTTCCAAGCAAATAGTCGAACCGTTCTCTCTTGAAGAGACTTCCGTAGATACGATGGCCGATCAACGTACTATGGCGGAATTACTCCGTGCACCCACCGAGGGTTATGTGGAGGCAATCGTCGTACCACCCATTCCCGCTAAGCATTTCGAGCTCAAGCATAGTCTAATCAATCTTGTAACTTTAAAACAATTCTTCGGTTTTGAGAAAGAAGATCCTCATGCTCATATTCGATCTTTTAACAAGATTACTTCTACATTGAAGTACAAAGATGTGCCCGAGTCCTCGATTAAGCTTATGCTTTTTCCATTTTCTATCGATGGTCAAGCCCAAATTTGGCTCGACAAAGAACCTTCTCGTTCTATTCTCATTTGGGACGATCTTGTTTCCAAGTTTATTAACTATTTCTTTCCTCCCTCAAAAACAACAAATCTCCGAAATGAAATTTTAAATTTTCAACAACGTTTTAATGAATCGTTTTATGAGGCATGGGACCGTTTCAAGGATCTCCTTCGAGCATGCCCACAACATGGTTTTACCGAATTGCATCAACTCGATACCTTCTATAATGGTTTAAACCCATCCGATCAAGATTCTTTGAATTCTGCCGCCGATTGCAATCTTTTAGAACGAAGCGCTCAAGATGTGCTGAAAATTATTGAAAACAAATCAAAAGTTTGTAATTCAAGAAACAAACTTATTGTTTCTCAAGTGAAAGCAAGTAATGTCGATTCCTTCGTGAGATCTGGATGTAGATAGTGACAGTATATTGTTGCCATGTCTGGCGGGTTTAAAACATCATAAAGTATCCCCTGGCTCCAGATTCGTATAAGCTGTTGAGGATTCTTGGGTTACTTTGTGGCGGTGTCATTCTTACCGACAGTGTCCTGCCACCGATGGCAATTATTTTTTTTTTGTTTTATTTGGGTTTTATGAAATATTCAGGGATATGGTTCAGCAGCCGCAGTTAGTACAATCAAGGAAATTACCGGTATTGTCCTCAAAGTGTAAGCTTATCAATTTCGGTCACTCGGTTTTTTCTCAACTCGGATGTGCTAAATTTCCAAGGTTTTTTTCTTTATTTTTAACCAGAATCGAGGAAATAACTACAATCAGGGAAATTCGTATATTATCAAGCTCTGATTCAACATACTCAAGTTGCCACTCGGTGGACTGGAGAAATTTAAGGAAAACAGATGAGGCTGTTGCAGCTATGAGGAAATTCATTCTGTAATTTGAAATCAGAATTAAGAAGTGAAATGCAGTCTACAATGCAGAATCAAAATAATGCTTTCAAAAATGAATTAACAAATACGTTAAGAACATGATGGCTAGTTTATATCATTGACTCCGCTTCTTTTCGGGTTCGGATCACTCCTAGCATCACCATTGCTAACCCGGAAAATGGTGGTGAATTGAAAGCCATCACCACCCGAAGTGGTATTGTTTTAGATGGACCTTTCCGTTCCAATGCTCCCTCCATTACATTAATCGGAGGAGGATTGAAGAGTAAAGGAGGACATTAACGGGACCGGAAATCGTTAGTTACCTTACAGGTCCCACCTCATCTTGTTCGAAAAACTCAGCTCCTTCATAAAAATTTTATAAGATGCCAAAGGGATCCTCTTTACCCCAAATATCCTTATCTTCAAGGTTGTACAGCGAAAAAACAGCAAGACAAAGTTTGAAATACAAATTCATAAGTTTTGGCAAATGTTCAAACAACTTCACATCAATATCTCTCTTGCTGATGCATTAATTCTAATTCTAATAGTACCAGAAAATGCTTAAAGCTCTCACTTTCCAATAAGGAGAAACTTTTAGAACTGGCAATTCACCCTCAATGATAATTGCTCAGAGGTTATCCCTTAAGACAGTTAACGAGAAATCTTGAGACAATGGGAAATTTCTCTTTTCGTGGTGTTTTAGTGAGTTTTATTGCAGGCCTTAGCCGATCTAGGTGCCAGTATCAACTTGATGCCACTCTCGGTTTGGAAAAAGTTAGGTTTATCCGAACTTATATCCACCCGAATGACCCTTGAATTAGCTAACCGGTCGGTTTGTACACCAGCTGGAATTGCAAAGGATGTTTTTGTTCCGGTAGGAAGGTTTTCGTTCTCTATGATTTCGTCATCAGTCGATTATGATAGAGTTCCTCGAGTTCCCCTTATATTGGAAGACCTTTTCTTGTAGGACCAGCTTGTACTTTGTTTGAACGTGCAACGGGAGAAGAATTGATTCTTCTGTGACGGTGATGAAAAGATTAATTTGAATATGAATACATGGCACTTCAAGTTATTCTAATAATACATCAAAGGAGTATCAATCAACAATGATTGTATATTTACAATATTGCATACGTATATTATCTTGAGCATTGTTCGCAAATGAGAAATTAACAAATCATCTGAGTGGCAAATCCCACTGTTTTCTTCGGAAACCGACACACTCACTTTCCAATTTAACTTTCACCGGAAGTTAAAGATGATATCTTTGATCCGGAGGGAGACATTGTTCTAATTGAGAAATTGCTAAATCTTGATTCTACCAAGGATCTCCCTCCCTCTCCTAATGGCAATCCATTAAGTGACAGTACCACTTCTTCTTCTCCTAGTCCCACAACTTTTGAGATTTGTGATTATTATCTTGAGGGAGGTTCGCGATGAACTCGCTCTTGTTGAGTCATTTTCCAACGGGAAAATGATGACATGATCGGGAAGACGTTCATTAGAGTGATAGAATTTTTCCTTAACCGTGATCCATTTATAATTCTCTAATAACATCATATTTATACATTCCTGTGATGTTCACGATGAAACATACTCTTGATTATTCATCTCACCCAAGATATGATGATGCCGATGATGATCTGTTTTTTTATCAAAGATCGTAATGATGTGTGGGAGAAAAATATTTTATGAGTTCCCTTTGACTCAAGGAAAATAAATCAAAAGTTTACTAAACTCTTGGTTGTTGAATTGATTCAATGGATAAGTAGTTTCCTTCCTCATTTCCTCGAGAGTGACTCGGTTCTCTATGAGGATTTTTCT
Organism: Tanacetum coccineum; assembly: GCA_026074375.1. Lineage (NCBI taxonomy): Eukaryota > Viridiplantae > Streptophyta > Magnoliopsida > Asterales > Asteraceae > Tanacetum > Tanacetum coccineum. The sequence continues at coordinate 64,737 of BQNB010002835.1, forward strand.
AAGGTTGATACTTTGACTTCAACCGATAACGAGGACAAAGTATTCAATCCGGGTATACTCATTCATGAGAACCTTTATGAAGTCACCAATCGAGTAACACCTGATAAGAATGTAAAGAAGATATCCTCATCTAATGCTTCTTTAATTCTTGAGGATTATAATCCTCCTCTTTCTGATCATGAACTTCCTTTCCACATAGAAATTCCTGGGTCCGAACTTTACTCTCGTTTTCATCCAAAAATGAGGAAAAAGTTTTCAACCCCGGGATTCTCATTTCTAAAGGAGTTCATTTGCTGCTACCGGAATTATCTCATCGGGACTCTAAAGCTTTCAAAGTCATTAATATTTTTGAAAGCCCGATGAAGATTTTTCCTTGCTCTTATGGAGAGGACATCCGTGTTTTAGATGTTCCATGTCTCCATTTTTATCCCTTTACTATGTATGACAACTCAATTGGGGGTGACGGGTCTAAGCTTTAGGAATCTTTAACAAGCGCTTCGTGGGTGGCAACCCATGCTTATCCTAATATAATAATAGTAGTAACGAATAAGTGTGTTGTGAGGAGGCTCGCCTCTTCCTTTCTCGTATTTTATGGTTTTTGTTGTATGTTCAGAATTGTCCCAGATTATGAAGCCTCTCGTGCTCGTGGTTTTGTCCTTCGTTCACTCGAGCTTCAATGCCTTAGCTATGTTATGGGAATACAATATCCAATCTTATGACAATCTTATCGACTAACGTTTATCTTTGAGCATACTTAATAAACGGCTTTAGATTTACGTAGAGACCCTTCTTAAAACATTGAGGACAATGTTCAATTCTAGTATGGGGGGATCTATCGATTTGATTGTGCCTGCAGCCGTTGTTTTCACGTAATCCCGTTTTTACCACCAAAATACCAAAAAAATGAAAAAATTTAAAAATTTTCAAAAATAAAATAAGTGTTTTGTCACAATTTTGACTTTCCTGCTGGGTAGAATAAGAATAAATTTTGACTCGATCGAGCGTGTTGAGCTCTAGCTTGTCCCTTAACTTTTAGACTAAGCATTCGCGGATCTTTTTATTAAAGATTTTAAATTTGCGAAGAACGAGAAATGATAGAGTTAATTATGAGTTAGATGCTAAACAAGGATTAGTTGGAAATCTTAAGAGCTCATAAGTGTAGTTTGTGGCTTTTCTCTCCCATAAGCTTTTAACCGGACTAATAATACGTGCTCTCTTCGAAAATTAAACTTAAATCAACAATTTTTGAAGTATAGTCGATATCAATAATTTTAGTTTAAATTTATACTTAAATTTTCTAAAACGAAATTTTCTCTATATCATGGTAATATAAAGTGTAAAAAAAATATATGAAAAATGAGGTAATAATAATAATAAAAACTGTGGGCTAATAAAAGTTTACTGCATCTTGCCGGCTCACAACCGATGTTGCAGTCTTCTAAATAAGGCACATAGTAATTATCCGAGACTGATAAAAGTTTGTTGCATCTTGCCGGCTCACAACCGATGTTGCAACCTTCTAAAAGGTCGAGGATTTTATTAGTTTAAAGGATGTGTAAGTATATTAAGTGTAATAAATGTGATTTAATAAATATAGGGAAAATCTCTTTTTCTTAAATTTAAATATGCTTTTGAACTAAGACTATTCCGTTTTTAAGTTGTGATTTTATGTATATACGGGAAATCCAAGAGTTTTGAAACCGAAGGTCTGTGAGTCCCGATACTAGTCTCTGTGGGGTGTCAAAAGCCTGGTCACTTAGCCGCAAGGTTGGGATGTGCCAAGACGAAAGTCGCTACATGGGATGATCTCGCCTTCAAACTCATTACTTTTTGGGTGGAATGTGACGCATAAAAATTTTGCAAAACGTTTGATCTATGGTTGAAATTCGAAATAAGCACATTCACCTAAGAGATAATAATTGTCGGAAGCGGAAAGTTTCACAAGGTACAAGTATGAGTAGTGTTAGCATCTTAACTTATATTTAACGGTGATTTCATTTTTAAGCTTGGTTTGGGACGAGTGAAAAGTCGGGGACGATGAATTTATCCTTTTGGGCATTTTAGGATTAAAGTGCTTCTTATTCCGTGACCCTTAAAGTTATAAGAATAACGAAAGTCCAAACACGTTAGTTAGTTGCTTGAAATGAAAAGTATGAAAAATGAGAAAAAGAAAAAAAATTGCAAAAATATGTGTGGTAATAAGTGTAGATTTATAAAATTGGTCAAAACGGGGCTTTTTCAAAACTATTGATTCTTTAATTCCCCTTGATGAACACTTAGCTACTTTACGAAGTAATTAGTCGAGGGGGATTGAGATTCTTGGTTTTCTAAAGTGTTTACTTATATCATTACATGAGGACACACAATAGCTTAGTATGGGGGATTTTGGTATGTGCTTAATTACACATACCATTTATCCATTAAAACGTGCCTAAAATGACCAAAATATACCAAAAATACATTGTATTTGTGTGTTTTGTGATTTATGATTGTGCAGGTAACGGATATTCACTAAAGGACAAAAATCAAGCCAAAACGGACAAAACCGAGCACGGGAATAGAAAGAGCGTGAAAAGTCAAAAAGTCAAAGTCAACCAAAAAGTCAACCAAATCAAAGTCAAAAGTCAAAGACAAAGCCGAAAACGAAGAAATCTTAAATGGACCAACCCGTACCCATTTAATGGGCCGGGTCAGCCCATTAAGACTTTATCTAAAAGTCTTACAAGCCTTAATGTTTAAAAAAGCCCAAATCCATAAAAGGCCCAATTTCCCCTTTAAATTAAATCCTGGCCCAAACAGTTTTGAACTTGGCCCAATCCCACTTAACGATGGTTAGATTACACCCCTTTACCTTTACACAGTTAGTCCTCAAGGACTAACATTGTTACTCAGTTAACCTTTCACCCCTTAACCTCCAAAACCCTTTACACCCGTGGTCCTTCTCCCCTTTATACACCACTAACCTCGTTAACCTTTAACCCTGTTATCTCCCAAATCCCCTTTCCCGCCAAACCCAAAGCCCCACACTATTCATCCGTCTCTATCACTCACCCCTGCACCATGACAAACAACACTCACACCCCTCTCAAACCCCACCTCCAGCTAGAAAACAAGCCACCTTGGCAATCCCATGGGGTTTTATTAGACGAAGTTGATCAAGGGCTTAGATTGGTTTCAAAGAAGCACAAATGGGTTTCAAAGGATAGGATTTCATGGCTTGGAGAGCACGTTCAACCCTCTCATTCTCCCCACACAAGAAGCACACTCCAAAGGACTCAAGACTTCTCATTCGGCTATAAATTGTTTTTAATTTATAATAAAAAATATAAAAGTCAAAAAAATATAATTCTTTTTTTTTAATTTTCTTTTATCATTTAGGATTTATAAAAATTAAATTTTCATTTGTAGGGTTAAAATTGTAGAATTTAGTTTTTTAAAGAACGAGTTTTGATTCTCATTATCGTTTATAGTGTTTTAGCCTCATTTGCTTTCGTTTTTATCGTGCCTTTACTTGTTTGTGCATTTTATTTGTAGAAATAGAAAACCAAATCAAATTTGTGATATTCAAGCATTATTCCACAAACGTTACCTCGATTTTCCATTCACACCTCGTTGGGACACGACCCGGGAAGGTTTTTAGGGATTTTACTTTGGGTAAAAGTAAATTCCCTTTTAAAAGCCTTACGGAATTCTTATTATTGATACTTTGTTAATTCTTATATTATATATATTTATATTTATATATAGTAAAGGTGTTATTTTAAGAATCATGAATCATATGTGATTTCTTATAAATCATATGTGATTTCATTTGAATCACATGTGATTCACAGGAAATCACATATGATTTTTACATATGTTTGATACTTGTTGGTTTTTTTTATGTTTGTACAGTTTTTAATTTTCTTTTTCTTTTTTTGTAGAAAAAGTTTTTTGCCAGGCATCTGAAAAACTACCATCATCTAAAACATATTTATGTTGCTAAATTGAAACATCGCATTCCAAAGTTGAAATGGAGTACTACAAAGAATCATTCAGATTGAGGAGTATTCACGATGATTCATTTAGAGCATTACTTCGGTAAACCTGTCGGACAATGGGATATTGGTTTGTGTGAAGAATCAGATGAGCAGGTTTCGATGTTGAGGCGCATGAGGTTCAAGATTGCTACTAAGATTTTGTTGCATGAATTTAATGTCCACGCAGAAAAGATGTTTGATTTGGCGTTCAAGTTTGAGTCTGAGAATGATGAACAAACAAGCATTTTAATTATTGTCAATGCAATCAAGAACAGGGACGAGCGTGATCCAGCTAAGACGAAGTCTTTTGTTGAGAATCAAGAGGAGGATGAATTGAAGAACAAGTGACATGGATAGAACTGATGGTAGTCAGGGTTAGAACTTTTGGTAGTATTTATAGTTAAAAACTAATGGTAGTCTGATGGGTTAGAACTGATAGGTTACAACTGATTGTATAGTTTAGATTGTCATGGTAGTTTTTTGGTAATCACTGATGGATGCTGATGTAGTATTTGAACTAGTCATGGTAGTATTTTGGAAAGCTTAATGGTATATCCTTATCTTAATAGTATGAAATGGATTTTGCCTGCTACTTTAATGAATTTTTTTACATCTTTATGAATTAGTTTGATTTTATACCTGCTACTTTGATGAATCACATATGATTTCATAAGAATCACATGTGATTCATAAGAAATCAAGTATGATTTTTGATGAATCACATGTGATTTCTTGGAAAATCACATGTGATCTCTTTACAAATCTCAATTGATTTCTGAGAAAAATATCAAACAAAAATTAATTCAATCTAATATAGATAAATTTAAATCATCATATCACTTTTCCAACAGCTCAACAAAATTAAAGATAAAACCAAAATCTAAACAAAGTATGATATGAAAAACGTAAATCTAAACAAAGTAAGATATTTTAAGAAGCATTAGTTGCTTCTTTAGAAACAATTGCAGTTGTCGTTGCTTCTTTAGTTGTCGCTCCTTGTTCAGCAGCAGTTGTCGTTTCTTGTTCAGTTTCCTTGTTCAGCAGCAGCAGCAGCAACAAGTCTTGCTAGTTTTGCAACATACTTTGGATTTGATGGACATGTTGACTTTGTGTGCTTGTTAGTCTTCTCTCCAAAGTATAAACATTTCTGAATCTGCCTAGTTTTAGCTTTAAGTGCGATTTCTCTTCCACTTTTTCTACGTTCTCCTCTCCGACCACCTTTGTTTCTAGCCCGTTGTGGATTGTTGACATCATTTTGTTGTGGTTTCTCAACTGCATATATATATTCAATCACATCACCTGTTTTCTGTGAAGGAGGCTTAGGCACTTGAACCTGAACTTCTTGCTTGATAGTTTTCAACTGTTCCACAAATGTTGCTAACATTCCTTCATCTTTACCCAACAGAAACAAACATTCATCAACCACGTAATTAGCCTCATTTGTTAATTTTTCAATTGTTTCATTTTTTTCTCCATATCTATTTTTGTTTCTTCTCAATGCAAGTGGTATTATATCCCTTCTCTAACGTCTCAAAATGTACTTTTCTGGAATTACTTCAATATCACGGTTCTTCAAAATACAGAATGCACGTCGACATTGAAAACCATATCAAAGAAAATGCCTACAAGTACATTCCACTGAACCATCTTTAAGAGATCGAAGAACCTTATTATACAGCATAAAAATAAACACAATTAATAAATATGGTGAATCATATGTGATTTATATGAGAATCACACGTGATTCACACAGGAATCACATATGATTTTTTATGACAAAACATAAACAGCTAATAAGTAATTACCTTGTATTCTGCTACATACTCCTTTTGCTGCACCACCTCTTTTTCTTTTTCTGTATTAAGTATTCTATAAGCAGATGCTCTCTTGTCTCTAACCTTAACAATCTCACAGCCCTCTTCTGTTTTACACTCTAGTATTTTGGCACTGCCCACAGTACCGCTTCTATTATTTCCTTTTGAACAATAAAAAAATATTGTTCTTGTATATACTTTAGATGCATGGATTTCAATTTTTAACTTTGTATGAAGTTTTGGAGCGATCAATGTCCTAAATGTCTAGTACTTCCATGCCTATACCTTGCCTTTCCATGCTTGACTCGAAGCACAATCATGGAATTGACTAACGTTGACCCTATTTTTGTGAACTTAAAGAATGCGTTTTCACTCTCAGATCTTGAAGTAGTTCTCATCAATCCAAACAACAGCGAGTCAATAAAATAAGCCGGTAGCCACATTTCTCGAAGGTTAAACATCTTTGTCATCCATTTGTGGTTTTGCAAGCCAAAATCTTCAATGAGTTTTGACCATTTTTCTTTAAACTCCAATGGCTCCATGAACATATTCCACATAATTTTGTTAAAGCGCTCTTTGAAATCGGTTTCATCATAAATTTTTGTATAGATCTGTAAATGAATCACATGTAATTCAAAAGTTAGAGTAAGAAACTAGAAGAAATCATATGTGATTCATGCTGAAGAGATCAAGTAGTTTATGATTTTTCAATACCTTTGCCTAGAAATATTTTGCATGAGTATGGCCACACAACATGCATAGTCTGTGTTTAGATTCATTAAGAACTTCTTCAATTGCTAACTTCATTGCTCCATCTTGATCCGTTATAATCATTGTTGGCTACTTTTCATGAGCAGTCATGAATGACCTTAGTAGCCATGTGTAAGCTTTAGTGGCTTCTACATCATCTGAATCAGCTGCTTCATCGTTTAGATTCACGCCAATGTGTGCTGAATCCGAATTTCCTGAAAACCATGTCATACCTGAAAATCACTTGTGATTTTGGTCAGAATCATAACAGTTTTATGAAAAGACAAAACATTTTTTTTGTATAAAAACTTACTTATTAGTTCGAAAAGTAGCATCAAATGATATAATAACTCCAAACTCCTTGCAGTTGCATTTATCAACTTCGTCAGCCCAAAACATTGCAACCAATTCACTATTTTCCACTTTATATTTAAACGTAAAGTTGGGCACAAACTTCTTTCTGTTTTCCATTTTGTTGATTAGCATTTGCGCATCACTTTCGCCTATGAATGCATTATCGTCCCTTATATGATTCTTAAAATCATCACTCGTCACATGAACATATTGTGCACCCCCTTTCATACTAGAATACAAGTTGTGTGCCCTTGTTGCACTATGTTTCATGGTTGAAGCTTTGACAACAAACATCTTTTCCGTTTGAGTCATCTTCCTTTTTTTCTTTGTTAGATGCTTATAGTGTTTTGGAATCATTTGGTGATTGTGTTTACAAACAAACTTAGTTATTTCGTACTTTCTGGAAACAAGATGCAAATCAACTTTTATTCTTTCCTTACAACCCGTTATACGGTGTCTTGTATTTCGAACTTGTTTATCACTGTTTTCAAGATCCAATGTGTTTATGTCTATATCTTTTGGAACCCCTTCCCTGTTACATATGACGTACTTAGATCTTACCAAACCGCTTTTAGTTTTTTTGTGCCCATTTTTTAACTTCAAAACCTCCAATTTCAGCATAAAACATATAAAAATCAACACATTCCTCAATCGTATCAAAAACTTTCCCCTCGATAGGTAAGTAAATGCTCTCAACATTCGGTTCCCAATATATCGATCCTCCTGGTGTCTCACTATGAAGGTATATACTTGGCCTTGGTGTCTGAGGAACTGTTTTCAGAATCACATGTGATTTTTGTTAATAATCATTTTAGGACAATACAGAGTATATTCACACTCAAATAGAAAACAGAATCACATGTGATTCTTAATCAGAATAATTTTTTATACAAAATAGAGCATACACAAACATAATTTAAATAGTGATTAGTTTCATCTTTATTCACAAAATTCAACATCATATAAAACTTTATAAACTACTACCAATATCAAATAAAACAAAATCACATGTGATTTACCTGTAGTTGCTACAAGATTTTCTTCTTCATCTATGTCTACAATAAGACCATCCACTTTTTAGATTTCAATGTCAACCAAATTATTTTCATCATCAACAACCATATCAGCTTCTTTTAACTGATTATCATTAATAATTTTCAATTCTAGATCTATTTCCATAATTAGGGTTAATCGATATGTTTTGCAGTTATTTGAAGGAATAGTAGCAGTTAGGTTAATAGTAGGTGGTTTGTGATCGTGGTTGGTGATGGTGGTTGGTGATGGTTGCTGGTGGTTAGTGGTTGGTGATGGTGGGTTTTAATCGTTGGTGTGTGGTGATGGTGGTTGGTCGTCGGTGTGGAGCGACCGAGAGAATGTGTGTGTTTTTTTGGATAAAAATTAGGTGTGTGGAATTTTATTTAATATATAGTTGCCAAATTTGCCTTTGAAGTTGAAAGTGTTTATTTAATCATAACCCTCGGATCAAAATTAGATGGTAAAGATGAAGTCTTTTGATCTATGCTAAATATTGGATCTTTATGGATCTCAATTCCAATAAGAATTTAGTATTATTTGATTAAAAAGAGGTAGCAAAAAGCGAACGTGTAAAATACATATGCTCCCTTTAAACAAGTCGAAAGTCCAAACACCCCTATATATCTACTTAACACCAATTTGTTGGTTGGTTGGTTAGCCCTTTCGTCAGATCGATCAATAAATCTTCAATCGCGATTATAATCTCTCTCAAGTCAATCTTCATTTTTTCCGATTTTTTTTCTTTCTGTTTTGTTGTTCAATCGCAGGTAAAATAATGGGGCGCAGTAGTTCTTCTTCCAAAAGAAAACATTCAAAGAAAAAAACTTCATCTCAGGTTTGTTTGTTTTTATTATTTTATATATCATTGTTTTTAGGGTTTTTTTTATATTATTTTGTTTTGATAATCTTGAGTTAGTTTTTTAGGGTTGTTTGGTACTTTAATTTGAATTAGGTCATTCTTGTGATGGTTGGATAAGTATAGGTTTTGGGGTGTTTCTTTAATCTGGAAAGGGGTCCCTTTCCCTCCGCGTAGGGGCGTGACTGTCTTATAAGTGTTTTTAGCCTATAACATTCCTTTAAGAGACAACAAAAAACACCCTCCCTAGTAACATTCTTATAATGGGCGTTTACGATCAAGGAAAAGAACCCAATAATGGGCGTTGATGTAGAACCTATATGAGCCTATGGCACCGGTCACAGTACGCCGCAAAAAGCTGTATAGCGAACCCTATGGCGCACTATAACAAGCTCTCTAAAGCCCATTTTTAGGCTTATTTTCCACCCTTAAGTCATAATAAGCTCACAAGTCAGAATATAAGCCAGAAAAATGGGCTTATGAAATATAAGCCGAACTAAATACATTTTATAATCCAAAATAAGCTCAAGCAAATACCACCTTTAAGGTTAAAGTGTAGAGTGACCCTGGAGATATTAGATAATTAGAATCATCGGTTTTCTTGCGGGAATTTGTAAGCTGTTTATTTGACTACTAATTAATAAGTGTATGAGAATGGTTCTATTGTGCCCAAACATTAAGAAATTGATGTTTTTGAAGACATGAAAACACGATGGTTAGATAATCACTTGCAAAATTGATGCCAAATACCCCCAAGCGAATTAGATAATCTTGCGATGAGGCGTGTTTGACAGTATATTTTGAAGATTTTCTCGTAAAATAATATCTAAATAATCATACTATCAGAATCGATTTTGTTGCAGCTGCAAAGCTGATTTTTTGACCCCTAACTAGATACAATATCAGAAACTGAAATTAAGTAAATTTTAATTAGTTTGAGCATTATAAAAAATTTTAAAATTTTAAAATTTTAAACGAGCTTGGCTCGTTTAGGCCAAAACTCGACTCGGCTCGGATCATTAACACCCCTACCATTGGGGACTGGAAAAGACAATAAATAGATAATTAATATGAAAACAAGAATGCCAAATGCTCCGTAAGCATATTACTCTGGTTTCCTGGATTTCAGTGTGTAGGAATTTTTTCATATATCTGATTCACTTTTATTGTGAAGTAATGTGGTATTCTTAAACCTTAACTGAAATATGGTGGAAGAGCCAAGAACGTTAAACTCATAAGTCATAATCTGATTATGATTCTATTCTTCTGTTGATAGCACATGCCTTAATTCTTTTATGTATTGTTTGTTTGATAAGCTTAGGACTCTTCCTTTTGGGTTGGGTTGGGTTGGGTTGGGAGGAAGAGATAACATTGCTATTATTCGTAAGGGTGAAACTAATAAAGAGAGCATCCTGGTAGAGGCATATTAATTTGGTTTTAGTGTTCTATAAGCCTATAAGCTCATGTTGATTAAATGTCCTTAGGGTCGTCGAATAAAGAAAAGTAGAAGTAAATCCAAGAAGCTTCGTCATCATGATGATTCCTTTTCTTCATGTTCTGATGATGAATCATCTAGTTCATCACTATATTCACCCTCCAGTTCCGAGGGTGAGTATAATAAGAGTAAAAGATCTCGTTCTCGTGGACGAAATGAAGTAAAGAGTAGTAGTAAGAAACGAACTAGAAAAAGATATTCGAGTGAAGAGAGCAGTGAAGATTCGCCTCCTGTGAAAAAGAGAAAAAGGTCTAAGAAAAAAGCTGACGAGTCGAAGAAGAAGAGTAAAAAGATTAGAAAGAAAAAGAAGACAAAAAGAGATGCTTATACAAGTGACTCTGAAAGCTGCTCAACTTGTAGTGACGAAGAGGGTTCACCCAGAAGGTCCAGGGGTAGAAGTGGAAATCGGAAAAATAGGATTCGAAGCTCCTCACCGAGCAATAGTTATTATGATGATGAAAGCAATGAGGAAAAGATGGTGGAAAACAATTCTAGGCGGTTAAAATCTATTATTACTGTTGCAAAACCACCAGAAAATGAAGATTTGGATGTTTTGAAAAAAGATGAACTTAAAGACGAGATTGTGTATGATTATGATGATTACCCGACTAGTAAAAGCAATGATAGTAATGAATTAGCTGACCGTTCTAATGTTCCACCTGAAAAAAGTGTGATCGAAGAAGTAGACTCTGCTTCTGGTAACGTTGTATCAGAAGTGGAAGATTTGGAGTCGATATTGAGACAAAAAGCTTTAGAAAACCTAAGTAAGTTCCGAGGTGGGCATCAAACAAAACCAGTAGTTACTGTTAATAATGAACATAAGAGTGATCAGAGTGGCGTTAAACAGCCGGCAAGTGCAGGTGTTAGCATGTCGCCTGTGTCACAACCAGTAATCCCTAGGAGTAGGTTTACATGGAGGAGGGATCCTTCGGTTCCCATAAGGAAAGACGAAAAGGCTGCAACTTGCAGTGGACCCCACTCTGGTGGATCACAGCCAGCTGCACCAAAATTACCTAGTGCGGGTTTATCTTCCACTAGTAGGGTGCAAAATAAGTTTGTTAATGAGAAATCGAGAGTTATGGCCAATATCAATAAAATTATTGGGGACAGAGGAAATAATGATGTCAAAAAGTCAACTGTTCCTCAGGTGGCAAATAAGATTGTTAATGTGAAATCACAAGTTATAGCCAATACAAATATTGGCGGTGTAGGAAATAATGAGGTCAAAAAGTTGACTACTGGTCAGGTAGAAAATAAGATTGTGAATGATAAACCGAAAGCCATGGCTGATACTGGTAACAGTATTGGTGGTATAGGAACTGATGAGGTCACAAATTCGACCGCTTCTCTGGTAGAAAATAAGAATGTTATTGAGAAGTTTAAAGGCATGGCGGATACAGATAACACTATTTGTAGTATAGTAACTAGTGAGGCCAAAAAGGCAATTGCGGGTCAGTTAGAAAATAAGAATGTTAAACAGAAATTGGAAGTTATGGCGGATACAGACGAGACCATCGGTGGTATAGAAACTAGTGTGGTGAAAACGTCAACTGCTATTGAAACGCCCTCTTCCGCTTCTAGCAATGAAGGGAGCTCAAAGGAGCAGCGAAATGAGAGTAACGACAACTCACAGTTTGAGAAGAAAACAATGACCGTGATGAGGGGTGGTGAAATGGTGCAGGTAATTGTTTGTTACTGTTTATTTAATTTCTCATTTAGTATAATTATATGACTATTTAAATTTATATTTGATGTTCGTTACAGGTAAGCTACAAGGTTTATATCCCAAACAAAGCTCCTGCTCTGGCTAGGAGGCGGCTAAAACGATGAGTCATAATATAACATATAGTATGAGTTCCTCATGTTTCGTACTCTTTTTGAATGATAACGTACATGCAACATGCGAGTTTGAAGAGAATAACTGTGTGACGAAAAAAGAGGACAACATGCATATGGTCATCAAGTGAATGTGTATCTTTTTTGTTTTACTTTTTGTTATATAAACTACACACAACACTGTTTTGATTTTGTTTTTAATTTTGTTATAATCTCATGAACATGTATGTGTATCTTGTGAAGACATAATTTTGAAGCACCTTGCCCTGAATTTTCTTGCATTTATCTGTTGTGGTTCACTTGTGTTGTGTAGTGTTCAATTGTGTTATTACCAAATCTATCGAGATAACTTGTCGAGCCGAACAAATCATACTCGCTATTAAAAAACTGGTTCTCAAAAAACAATAAATACAGAAAATGATCTATTGAACAGAAATATCTTCATCAGCTACTAATCGATCTCTTTGTGCCACTTATGCAAGCCCAATCTTCGATTTCTGACACAGTGATATTTTCCAAAAGACCCGAGTATCGCTCTACAACAGTTGGTACCTGAACATGCCAACAGTTGCCCAAAGTTTAAGAACAAAAATAATCGTTACATAACACAATCTTAAAACATTTGGAACATACCTGCTCTAAGATAATACCAGATAGACCAACTACACCACCAGGCTTAGCATAAGAAACTATATGATCGGCCAAATTTAGTAACGGGTTCAAAAGAATGTTTGCAACAACCACGTCATACTTTTCTTTTCTGGTAACAATTTCCAAATCATTTAAATCCTGTTCTTCTACATTGTTATCCGTCATAGCCCATTGCCACTGGCCCGTTGACGAAGGATCAATGTTACTAGGAACAATCTGCAATTGCAGTTTATCTGGTGCTATGCTGTTTAAAGAAGCATTATGACGTGCAGCTGATATGGCTTGAGGGTCTATATCAAACCCAACTGATGAAGCTGCGCCAAACTGTACCACATAGTTAAGATTGCAAACCGAAGTTTTAACAATATAGAAAAAAAGGAGTACCTTTAATGCTGCAATTGCAAGAATCCCTGAACCTGTCCCATAATCCAAAACTGTTTCTCCACCTTTGATTAAACTGTGTAGCAACAACAGACATAGCTTGGTGGTAGGGTGGTCTCCTGTTCCAAACGCTAGCCCAGGGTTTAGACTTATAATTGTTGCTTGATCATCCTGTTAAATTGTTCCCGACTACAATTTAATAAGCTAATAGAAAGTGGATTGATTAATCATGCGAGGAAACATCAAAGTAAATCAAGAACATATTGTAACTCTGTAGCTGTTATAGCTCATGAGCTACTTTAATTTATATTTCTTTACCGGCTTTGCTCAAGATCTTACTCCGGATGAAATACCACTTTTTTACAAGGAACCTCTAACTTCTGTCAATATTGGGTTAGCAAAATTCTGATTTAAAATACTAGTTACATAAGATAGAAAAAGGTTGAAATTTTGTACGCTTTTAAGAGTAAGAAACTGCTATATTACCCATAATGGAAATTTGAGGAAAGTTGGTTATTTTTGTATGCAATTAACTCTCATTTGATGATAAGATGATTTAGACCAAAACAACGGTACTTATTCAAGGAAAGGGAGTCTCTATAATGGAAAGGAGTGAAACCATACTGGGGGAGTTATCCACTCGGGCACAATCCAAAGCCCTTCCTTAACTTTAACAGGATTGAAAGATTCCTGCAACATATTTTAGTACCTATTAATACCCTATACAACCATAGAATTACGATCATTGACATATTTTTAAGACAGGCAAGTGTATGAAATTCGATCTAAAGATTGACGTGAGCATTTATTGCAAAAGAAATATATAAGAAAGCAATATAACCCGAGCATTGTCAATCCAATCAGACTGGTAACCAGTTGTGACTTTGAAAACAGGTGTTTCTTTTAAGCCTATTGAATCTGCGGCCAATGCAATACTTTGATGCACATTATGAGATACAGTAAATATCGAACCAAGCGAGACCTACAAAATGAAATATACTTAATAAGCAATCCCAAACACAAGATAATCACTTTCAAAACTCGACGACAAATATCTATACATTTACCTCACTATTAAAATTACAAGAGTCTGGTTCAACCATACTTGTCGAAACCGCACCAAAACACAAAAGTGCTTCAGAAAGCATATCCTAAACCAAAAAAGACCAAAATTTAAACTCAACCCAATAAAAAACAACCAAAAGGGTATGATAAAAACATATTCTTTTTTATCTTACTGCAACTTCTTGACTACATTGTATATCTACTGACAAATATGCACCAGTTTTTGCTGATGTTGTTTCATAATCAGCACAAGATGTACAAAATGGTGTGGTAAGTGACCTTAAATTTTGGAAGGTTTTTAAGATTGTTGATGGGTTTTTTGTGGTGGGACCAGATGAGATGAATGTGGTTCCATGTTTGAGAAGTGAAACATTGTGGAGTGATGATGGGATTGAAGTGCACACCAAGTGTTTGATGAAGTGAGTGCGAAAAGAACATAAAAGTGTTGACATGTTTTGTTTTGGTTTTTGAAGTGTCTTGTGTTCGTGTTTCTGTTAAGATATTATCATTTGAGTGAGGGGCAAAGTGAAACATTTATAAAGAATAGAACAGCAACAATACCTAATCTCGTTAAAGCGGATAAGGAGAGATAAATGTAAACATCTCATACCCCTACTTCAGGAAAAACCCGAAGGTATGTAGACGGCTTCTAAGAAGACCTCTATAAACAAGCTTGAAACACAAAGATATTGTTGTAAAATATTTTCTTCATAGTATCAATCTACATTTGAACAACCTAATCTCATTTATCGCTAGAAAAAACGACTCATTAGACACCTAAAGCCTGTTAATAACCATTAAGAAAATAAACCACCACCTAACGACTTAACTGGTCTGATGGACCTGACCCGTCTAATAGAACACCGACTTGTGGGCCATTTGACTCACCTTCGTTGGTGGTGCTCCGGAGTTGAGTGTCGACATAATATTCACTGTGTCACGAAATGGTGTTGGTTGAAAGGCACACCACATTGGGCGCAGATGAAAGGCAAACCATAGTCTAACATATCCAATGCATAGGTAACACACTCGGCGGCTCCTTTCTATAATGACATCATGTACACTAAGGGGTGGTTGGTCATACATCCCACATTCTATACAATCTACCTCTCTCTACTTTCTCTCTCCAAAATTACTCTCGGCTTGAGGGCGCGCCTCTATATGCCGGAGGGCGTGTCCCTTCGTGCTTATACCATGCTTATATTTATATCACACATGAATAAGGCTAAATCTCTCGAGCGTTGTGACTTGACCGTCGGAGGGTGGTCCCCGAAGCTTCTGCCTCGGGACCCATTCTAACCGGTTCTTTGATGTTTGTAACACACTTGACGATGAATGGCACGCGAAAGCCTTCAAGGTCAACCCCGCGGATCTATGCTTCGACACCGGCACACCGCCATCAAGCTGAATGTTTATTTTTTTTCAAAATGTGTTCGGCTTACACATTTTGTCTATGTAATAGCTGATTCCAACATACAACATACCCATTCGAACGAACTGCAAATGAGAATATATCACAACATTGTACTTAGTTAATTGTACTTCATTATGCAAATGACAATGGTTCCACCAAAATCTTTTACAACGCAAGCATAAAGTTTACAACCCACGCAAAAATCGAGATGTAAGCTCAGCTCAAGCAAAAAGATCGACAAAACAATATACAGATTTCTCAAAATGTTATGTACCTTTCAATAAGTTAACTGATAACAAACATAAAATGCACCACGAAAGTTAGTCTCAAGCACCATATCCAAAACTGTTTTAAGCTGTGTTGACATTTTGAGAAGTCAGTCCTTGCCATCTGCATCAAAAGAAAGATCCAGATTAGAACTCATACATGCTCGACAGCTCGAGATACCATTTTAACATAAAAATAATAATACAGTTGACATACCTTGAAAGCAAGAACCTCGCAAGTGGGCTTAAGTGAGCGTTAGATTGACTCTCTTTCTGTTGCTTCTTTTTGCTATCAGTTTCTGGATTCAAATTCTCTGGTTGTTCATGTACTTTTTTACCCTTAGAAAATCCTCGAGTCGCCACATCTTGAAGATTTTGCAATGATGGTTCTTTTGAACTGGAAAAGAGTCCCATAAGCAAAGCGCAAGAAAGTGTGTCAGGAGAGTGTAGGAATATATCTATATAATATGTACCTTGCTAGTCGGTGAAGCAACCTTGTAACAAGAAATTCACAGGAGCCAGGCTTTGTGTACTCCATATCCATTAATGACTTTATAACCAAATTAACAATAGGAGCTCCTAAATCATCAGAAATTTCCTGCATTATTCGAAAAATAAATCACTTTCACATCAATTCTAAGAAAAGGGTTCATCGTGATTTTAAAAATATACAGTTAAGTGTGATGATATGTAATAAACTAATAACGAGCGCACACCTCTTTCAATGAAGGGATTAGCAGGCTGGACAATGTAGCGGATGCTGATGTGGTAGACATTCTAAGTCTATTTTCTTCATCATCACTTGTCTCGCGAGCTTCTGCAAATGCTTTAATTGCGTCTTGGAAATCCCTGAAACCGCAAAACTTTATACAATATTGTAGGGGAGAAATAACATCTACGAATAACGAGAACAAGATTCCATCTCTAAGAGTGAACTTTGCATGATAAACCCTGCTAATATATTCTAACAATTTAAGGATAATATAACATACCTTGAAAAATCGGAACTATTTGCTGACTTTTCCGGTCTTCTACTTTCTTGGATGTCTTTGTTGCCTTTGTCCAGACCAGACCTATCTCTCGCATTTCCTTTCCTCATTCCTCCTTGAATTGCAGCCTTTGCCTAATGACAATCAATTAAATAAGGAATATAATCAATTTCCAGATAGTTGCACCAGATGAATTTGAAACAAATTGAAGATAAACAACACCTCTGCGAGGTTTATCGCACCATCTTCTGGTGAGGCAGTGGAAGCTAGTTCTTGACTTCCAAGTCTCGACTTAGGAGTTCGTGGAGAAATTGTATCACCACGGTATACAATAGTACCACTGGTAGAAGCGTCTTCTACAGACTTTAACATGCTGCTCAACTATTAAAAAAAGCAAACAAACCTTTAACACGAAGGAAAGATAATTTTATAGAAGGTAAATATTAAATAATAGTTTAATCCTCGAAGTGTTAATTTTTCATCTATTTGGTGGTTAACCCCTTCAACGTATTTTGGCAGTATTTATTTCTCTAACTTGTTTTGAATTTTCGGCTATATTATTATTAAACCTTATATAAAATGTAATCAATTCAATATCATCTAAATAAGGGTGTAAGTATACCACGGTACTCTGATCACCGGAAAACGAAGATTTTTCTCGCATGACAACTGTTCCTGTGCCAACCGGAGATATGTCTTCCTGCGAAAAGGATTTGAAACCAGGTCAGATAAAAGACTGACAAATTATTCTTTTTTGAGGGGCGAAGAAAAACGAGACTGATCTTAATAAACAAAGATAGATTGACCAACGTTCAAGAGTTCGATCATGCTCTCCTAATGGCTTCAATTCACCAATTCTAATATTCATAGAATTCAGAAACATAAACTTACAACCCTATATGTAATAAATTGAAGAAAATCACTAACCTATAATAACTCTAATACTTAATTATCAATATAAATAATAACTGCCTAATAAATAAATTACCATTAATATTATCTCAATAAAATACTAATATGATAAATCTGGAGCGTATCAGACTCACATCTTCCCTGTAAAAATCTTGGTTTTTTTCAAGAAATGAATCTTGGGCATCTATTCCAGCTGCTAAGGTAGTCTTTTGAGTTGCTTGATTTAAGGGAATGTCTATTTTCTGATCTATAATTTGAGGTGGTCTAACGGCATTTCGAACTGTTCCTGTACTTGTAGACCCTCCTCCTATGCTGAAATTCCAGCCGGCATTTCTGAGCATTATATATAAGAAACGATTCGTTAGTATTTTATGGTGTGACCACATGTTAATCAACATGTTATACAACCCACCTCGCTCGAACAGTATCTTCAACTCTTGTGACACTTGTCATCTTCCCGGTACCAGATCCTTCTAGAACTTGTGTGCCATCCGGCAAATTCCCATCTTCCTTTAATTGAAACTTCGGCCGTTCTCTGAAAAAGTAGACAACGTTTTGTCAAATTTGCTACAAGATAAAATATATTGATTCGTAGATATGTTTTGTCAAGTGTTCGAGCACCTGATTCTGTCCAAGAGATTTGGACTCTTTCTAGCATTCCTAATAAACCGATGCTTCAGAAGTTCCTTTGCACTTGGCCTCTGAAAATACGAAAAAATATTAAAAAGAAGTCCATCAGTATGCTTTCGTAGAATAGAAAGAAAAAAAAGAATCTTGCAAGTGGAAGTCAAAGGAAAAAAATAAGTATGCGCACTTCAGCAGGCACTTTCTTTAAACATAATGAAACAAATTCTTTCAAAGGACGAGAAAAATGCTCGTCTAACTGCAAGAACAATTAGCAAATGTCAAAACCGTAATGTGAAATAATTCATGAAATAAAAGATGAAATAGAAAAGAAAATCCTGTGACCTGAGGTGGACTTTCTCTAGGTATAATGAAAAGAACTCTCATTGGGTGAAGATCGGCTAGCGGAGGTTCTCCCTTTGCCATTTCAATTGCCGTTATTCCTAAAGACCAAATATCAGCCTGCATAAAGCCACATTAAACAAAATTAATACATGACTGTATATAAAATGACTAAAAGCAATAGAACCTTCTCATTGTATCCCTCTGTATTCTGAATTACTTCTGGTGCCATCCAGAATGGTGTTCCTACAAATGTCTAAAATCAATTAATCTATTAGACAATGGCCTTTCATTCAAATAAATTAACTTCAATGTGGCGCACAACAACACAACAGTGAATTTACATAAAACCGAAAATACCTTTCTTCTAGAAATTGTCCTGGTTAGTTGTGCAGACACTCCAAAGTCTGCAACCTGTCAAGAAAACAAGAGTAAAAAAACCTTAGAAGCAAACACAGCGTTTCATATGAAGTATCCGTGTCACAAATTTCTTTAACCGTATAGCCATAATAATAATTAATGCAAGTGGAACATTAGAAGTACCTTAACATCCCCACTCTCCGTCAACAAAATGTTTGCAGCTATTCACATGCGAGACAAATGTTGTCATTATATTAGCAAACATATAGAAGCTAATGTTAAATTAAACAGGATGCTAAAATTGCTAAATCTCAAGGGTTATAATGACCTTTAATGTCTCTATGGATCTTCCCTTCATTGTGAAGATATTCAATTGCAAGAAGCAAGTCACGTAAAATGCAGGCTATAGACAATTCATCCAACGGTTGATTTGGTTGGATCTGAAAAACAAAACAAAGTTTAATTTAACATTTAATCTCTTGCTTAAGATTATTTTCACACGAAGTAGGAACCTTAACACTTATTTAAAAAATGCAAGACCTTTTTGTTATACAAAAAGGTATTATATGGGAGTCTAACATCTAGAGATCAATAAAGTAACCTACTAGATCAGCAACAGAGCCACCATCCATGTACTCCATTATTATCCATAGTTTAGTTTGATGAAGATACGACCCGTAATATTCTGTTATATATTGAGATCGACATTGTTGCAACACTGCTATTTCCTGAGAGAGCCATTGTTGACAAAGATATTAACAATTTACAAATGCAATAGAAGTAAGTAGAATATTGAAGGACATGGACATACCTTCTGGATGTCCTCAATTTCATCCTCGCTGCAGAACATGAAAAATAAAAACTTTAAACAAAATGACAAAAGAAATTTAATTCGAGCACTCTACCAACAAGCTGAATTAACAAGTAATACAGCTTTAATATGATTAGAAAGAAAATTCAGAATGATGAATAACAATCTGGTATCGAATTAAACAACATTAAAAAGCTGAACTGCAGGGAAAAAAACTCACGCTTCTTCAAGATCAATAACTTTAATAGCCACCTCTTTGTTGTTCTCCTTATCAAACCTGTACATCAATGACAAAATGCTCAGCAAGATGGCACTAATCCACTATAAATAACTAGAGTTGTATGCAGGGATGCAGATGTTGTGAACACAGTGTAAAGTTCAGTTAGAAGCAGACAGGTATTTTCTTTTATACAAGTCATGCAACTTTTTATAGGATCTTGCTACTTCAAAACTGAAGTAAGTGTATGTCCGCTATAAGGGTGTATAATGACTAGCTCTTGAGTGCTGGATACAGATGATCTTCACCTGTGGAACGATTAATTACTCAATTCCTGATTTTCAGAATAAAAAATTTCCCACATTAAGAGAGCTTTTAGGCGTTTTTAGAGATCAAATAAAAAGATCTTTAGACCTCAACAAAGTTTTGCATTTTGAAATTAGTTGTTTCTTTAAGCCAGTGTGTTTTTAGAATATTTCGGCCTCAATGATAGATATGTTAGATAAAACTTAAGAGTTGGGACCTAGCAAACAATTTATTTCAGAATAAAGTTACATCAATTCAAAAGTTATAACAATAAAGTCTAAGAAACCTTACTACAGAGTTTAAATACCAAATTCAGAGCAAAATGTTATAGTGACGCGTACATTATGCAGGTGAAGTCGCACATTGCTGTGATTAGGTTTTTCTAACTCTAAATAGGACCTAGTCACAAACTATATGAGGGTTTTTATAGCACTTCGATCAATTTATGAGGCCAAAATAGATAATTTCCAATAATCAAAGTTCGTAAAAATGGTGAACCTGGTAGTTTCCATAAATTTACTCACTGCTCTTCAAGACAAAACTTGTTATCAATAGGCCACGACAAAGACAAGTAGAGCAGGACAGAATCCAAAATCAAGAAGCAGATACATATTAAGTCCCTTAAGAATGATAAATCGTCACCTGAAGATACATCACCTTTGTGAAAACAAGGTGTTTGTTCTAGCGCTACTAATGAATACATCACTCGTCTTTACCTGTGTTGAGCTTGTGCCTAAACAATCTTACTCGTTTTCCTATCATAAATATACCATCACTCTTGAGTTACGTGTAAATTTGGTGAAATATTATCCGCCATAGGAGGATAATTGTACTAACCTTAACGATGAACATTTCTCTTTTCAAATTAAAGAATGTGCATCCAAATAGTTACTGCTTCCACTTGAAAATCTGTTTGCTGGCACCTATTCTAACATTCACTGGACTAAAAAGTATCGTATAATGTAATCATGATTACCCTTTTAGCACGATATCACTCAACACTAAAAGGGTATTTTTCCTAAAGTGGACGAAGTCCATGAACGACAAGAATAACATCCAAAAAGTTCAATTGACGTGTTTCCGACAAGGCGACAGTATGCCAGAACTAAACCACCCATGACAACATCAAATTCACATATTATTGGTTGGCATCAAATATTAACAAACAATCAAAACTAATGACGCAATATGCATATAATAATAACACATAAGTTTACGCAATGCAATAACTGAAATTTACCCTTTGTAAACATCACCAAAAGAGCCTCTTCCAATAAGCTGAAGATCAGCAAACCGCGACCCGGTGGCCTCAATAAGAGCTGCAGCATCTTCCATCCCCACTAAAAAAATTGCCCTTTATAAAAAATAAAACATTTTAATCATCAATCTTTAAAATAAAAAAAAATTCACACTACCCACTATGTGAAATAAAACAGTAAACCAAAAAAATGGGAAAAGATAAATTCAGAATTGAGTATAGTGAAAGATAATGAACAGATAACAAGAAAAATGGAAAAAGAGATATTACCAGATAAAGCTACTCTACCCTTTTATCACTAATTCAAAACTAAGGTTTAAAAGTGAATTGATTATTTTTGTTTAGGCAAAGTGGCAAGAAGAACATGAGATGATGCTTTTTTAAAATTCGGAAATGAAATTTTTGGTACAAGTTGTGATGCAGTTTGCACAAGTGGTGACTGGTTTACGACGTCAGTGTGAGGTAAAAATGATGTTATTATATTTCTATAAATTTCTATTGGGCTTAAGAGCATTATATACCAAACCGATTAGATATTTTGTTTTAGGTTTGTCTTGGCAAAATGTAATAAAAATCGAATTCGTATAAATATATATTACCTCCGTCTTATATTAGTATTAGTATTAGTATTAGTATTAGTATTAGTATATATACTAATTACAAAAACGACCAAGGTGGTTGTCGTTTTGGTCATGGGCTCCTCTAAGCCTGTTCTTTTCCGCCCGGCCCAAGATGCGTTTTTATAGTTCCAGAGCCATTTCATCTTCTCGATTCTGCTTTCCCAATCCCACACATACCACGCCTTCGTCTATCACTTACTTCATCTCTCACAACAAATCCAGATCAATAAGATTATGTTTCGTTTGGTCCAATAAAATTATGTTATTGATAACAAAGCTTCCTGAACGATCTTCATCCACTGGCCTCCCACACATAAAAATTGTTCACCGGTGGCAGTGGTTCATCAAGAGGAAGCAAATTGCATGCAAGTTAACCAACCTACCTTATGTCATCTTCTAATTTATTATCTCGGTTTTTGTACATGTTTTATGAGTTAATTTAGTTTTTGGTTTATAATTGTTTGGAATTAGTTATTACTAAATTGGGTTAGTCTTAAATCAAATTGGAAAAAAATAATAATAATTTGCATTTTTTTTTACTAAATTTATATTGTGTGATGAGCTTTGTGTTAATGGAAACTACAGGTTGGGATCAGTTAGTTTGCAGATGGTCACGGAACAATGGAAAAAGAAAGGCTTGATCAGGTAGGGACAATGTTTTTTTTAGGTTGTGATGTTTGTTTATTTTCGATGAATTGATCTCAATGGGTTTGTGTTTGGATGTAGATATTATACTGGATTAAAGATTTTGATTTAGTATTATGTTAGCTAAGGAGTTGTCCTTACCATTGTGTTTGTGATTGTAGATTTATAAAACACAGATAGGGTCGGTATACGAGCGATGAGTAGCGACCGGTGACTAAATGCATAAAGATATGTAAGTAAATTTTTGTTATCTGATTTAATTTATATTGATTTGGGTTTCCATATTGATTCCATTTTTACGGTTTAAATTGGGCGGATACTAGGAATGGTGTGAAGTTCGTGTTTTATATTTTTGATAAGCAGTGCGATCAATATTTACGTAGTCATGGCTACATATATGTGCTCATTATATCTGAGTTTGATTCAGAATGGTTGATAAAGTTTGTGTTGTTTGATAATAGGATGTTAATTATTAATGTTTGTATTTTATACTATGCAGTGGACCAAGAAGGATGCCATCAGAATTGGTTGTCAAGAGATTGTCGCGCCTCGGTTTGATCTGAGTGACCAGAAAAGTTGATTGAATGTAAGTTTGGGATTCTTGAATGAAAGCATACCATCCTAACTTAGCTTGCTCAAGCTTCACATGATGAAGGCGCTTTAAGCCCTTCCCGAAGGAAAGAGGGAATAAAACTTCTCAACAATATACTTTGTTTTCCAGGAGTTCAGTGGCTAAAAGATCTTTCCCGGTAGGGGTATTAAGTTTGTTCTATCCGATTTGCAGGTATCTAATCTTTGTTTTTATGTTATTGCGTTTTTGTGTTGTGGAATATTGACGTTAAACTGAAAATGTAGGATATTATAAAGTTGCAGAGTGAGAGGAATAGAGCTGTTAATGCAAAAAAGAAAATCGAAAATCAGCAAGATAAGGTATATGCTTATTCATTTACTATATTCTGACTTAAAGTAGCAATAACCAAACCCATTTCGAAAACGCAAAGACCAGAACGTAAACACCCCATCGAAATCATAAGTTGATCACAATAGAACCTTGGAAAATTTAATAAAACAACAAAACTGTATTTTCGTTAAACTCGAAGCTATGTCCGCCTCCACATTATTAACATTCTACCGGATGAAGGTTTTCATTGGGTACTCTCTCATGTTGTTTAATAATTGTGCTTTAATCATATGATCATCACATTTCTAGAATAATTCAGGCGATGTCAGATTCAGTGTGCAGGAGCACAGCAGTTTGTGCGAAGGCACATGGAAGTTTCTCGGTTTCACACCTGTCTTTGACCTACACAGGCATAACAGTGCAGCGACAATTAGAAGTGCACCAAATTTTGAAAAGAGCATTAAAACGATCACAGGTATTTACTCTTATATTATTTACAGTTGTAATATTTATCATAGACATATTCAAGCTACCTTAGCAGATGCAGTAAAAGCTTTTGACATTTGTGGGTCTGACCTGATTTTTATTATATTTTCTTTAGTAATTAGTAATATATGACATGTCCCATGCGAGATGAATCCATTGGATAAAATCAGGTTGTCTTTACTTCTAAAAGGTTAAACGGGTAACAAAATTACTCTAGATATTAGCTACAAGTTTGTGAAATGGATCAACAGTAACCAGCTCTTGGTTCTTTGCATATCTGCTTATTGATTTGTTTAAAAGGAAACAAGGAATGGCGAAAACTGTATTGAAAACTGCTTATTTTAGAAGGAATAAGCACCTTTAAATGAGCAATCCCAAACACTCCCTATGAGCTCATTTGGCATTAGCAGTCAAACCATTGCGCTAGGAAATATAAGGATAGAAACCAACTTGCTTCTGGAAATTTATAGGGTGAGAAATTTAAGGGTTATTTACCATTGCTCTAAGTGAGTAAATGGTTATTGCATTTTCACTTCAGCAAAAAGATCAAGAACAATCATTTTCCCAATTGGAACATGTAAAAGTAGGGGTGAGCATATCGGACCGTCGACCGGACCGGACCGGAAGACCGGACCGAACCGGACCGAAGGTATTTCGGTCCGGTCCGCGGTCCGGTGTTTTGGACCAATTCGGTCCTCGGTCCGGTCGGTCCGGTCCGGTCCGACCAAAAACCCGAAGATTAAGCCGTGTAGGACCGGACCGGACCGACCCGGACCGGACCGTACCATTTCGGTCCGGTCCTCGGTCCGGCGTTTTGGGTACTTTCGGTCTCGGTCCAAGGTCGGTCCGGTCCTTGGACCGTGCTCACCCCTATGTAAAAGTGCCAAAGATAAGAATACAAGTCTTTAGACATCAGAGAACACATCACAAGAACATTAATGCATATAGTATGTATCGAGTATCATGATTACATTCACTTGGAGATATCTAATAGCTCTTATAAAATGAACTCTCTAAAAGCATATTGAAAACAAATTACATAACCTTAATATGTGATTAGTCGATCATACCCAAACTCTGGTCTATTCGTTGAACTAATTCACTTTAAAAATTTATGCATCCTTAACTTATCCATACAAATAGATGATGCATGATTGAAAAATCAAGGTGTTTAGATGGTTCACATTCATTAGCTATGTTCATTGACCCTTGATTACTACTTTTACAGGTTATCGCATGCTGGCGTCTTAAAAAGGGTTGCACGTGCTCACAGTGAAGGAAAATCATAACTTCATTAAGTTTTGGTTATTGTATGGATTGTATATGTTGCTTTTCGTTTTGTAAATTACATTGTCTTGCACTCCTTGAATAGTAGTACATGGGATACTTTTTTTATACATAGTTTTAAACAGATTTTGGACAAACGAAAAATACAATCGCTTCGCCGCAACACGCGGACACCGAGCCACTTAACCACTAAAAACACACGGAAATATCTAAAAACATATTATTGTAGCCAAATACCTCTTGACATTAAATTTAATCTCCGCGGCAACGCGCGGGCTAAAAGCCAACTTGTTTATTGTCTAATTTTGACTTTCTGAATCTTTTTTTGTCGGCTAGTACATTGAATATTTTTGTTTGTGCTATTTATTATTTGATGCATATGAATAGATTGAGTTTAGTTGTATTTTTCATTGGTATAATTTTCATCAAGTATTATATAACACAAACAAAAATATTTAAGGTCAAAATTGACAAAGAATGTCTTGAAAAGTCAAAACTGGACAATAAATATAGTATAGAGGTAACATGTTTTTTTATACAGATACAAAGATCATCAATTTTAACGTAAAGTAAAATATTTTTTAAGTTTGAAATATTTTTCTTTGTTAAAGTTCTATATAAAGTATATTTTTTTCATATATAAATAAAGTAATTTGAGTTATTCGTGTTAACTTAAAAATCGAACCGAATTCAAATTCGGTTTTCGGCTCAGTTAAATCGCATTTAAATTCGGTCATCATCTATGTGAGGCGTGCGGCCATCATCTCAAAGTTTTAAGTACCTTAAAATATGTGTATATCTCAATTAGAGACTCAAAATTAACTTCCATCAAAATGGTAATAAGATTATGTTTAATTTTACTTCGAGCGGGCAAAAGAAAGTGACAGAAGAATACATAAAATCAAAAGGTTCGTATCCTAATGGTACCTTTAATTATGTAAGAAACAACTTATCCAAATGATTTTGAATTCAAGTTCTGCTTAAAACGTGTGAGATTGATGTAAATATTCGAAATAATTACTTGCCGTAAAAAATAAAAAATACTCGTTCCATCCCATTTTTATTGTCCACATTTCCTTTTTGAGATGTCCCAATTTAATTGTCCACTACTAAAAATAAATAGGAAAGTTTGATCAAGTTTATTATATTATTACTTTTGTTTGAAATTATTATTATAAACTTTAAAGAAGAATTTAATTAATTATCTAAGGGTAAAACTGTCATTCTGTCAAAAAGTAAGAAAGAGAAAACAGTAATAAATGCATTTTTCTTAAACTGTCTATTTTTTATCGGGGGACAATAATTTTAGAACGGAGAGTGTAAATAAATATAAGAACTTATAAAAAAAATTAAAGGGATGTTGTTGTAATATATCTTGGGTTTTTCTAACATGTGCCTCAGGGGCACATGTTAAGGTGGGGACACAGGCTGTGTGTCACAGCCTGATTGAGTTTATGCAATATTAGGGAGTTGGTCAAAAGTAAAGGTTGACTTTAGAAAATTTTCAGCGACAAATCAAATACATGTCATTCCTGTACGAAGTCAAAGATCTTACTATCGTTCAAGTTGTCACACAATGCCTAACAGCGGTTATACGAGTGGAAGGAGGGATGAATAGTCTTGTCAAAGCCTTTGTCTTGTAAGGTTTCATTAGTCATGGAATCATATATGATTCACGAATTCAGAAGATTAAAAACAAGACATAATTTGTTATATCAAAGCTCATGTCTAGAATGTATGTGTGCAATATATGCTTACTTGGCAATTTGGCATTATTTATACGAACGTAGCATGAAGTGGCAAAAATAAGTACGCGAGTCATTGTTCAGTTGTTGATCGTGTCAACTTTACACAATGTCATCATCTCCCACCGCTTCCAATTTGTCGGCAAATAATTCTTCTTATATCACGTCGGAAAAACCACTAGCTAGCTAGAAACTTAACAAAAGTTACTAGACTTTATTTTTTGTGACAACATGCAGGTAACTTACACTCACACGTTTGTCCTTTCATTTGAAATTTTGCAATTATCATTTTTTAACTTATCAAGAACTTTAAGTAAAGCTGCAACCAGGGTGATCACCTCTCGAGGGGTTATCGTGAGTGTGCTCGTGAACCACGTAGATTTTCAATTTTCCTTGCCTAGTGTAAAAGTTTGTCAAACCTATATCGAATTTTTCTAAAATGCACATGGTCCAAATGTCCGTGTTACAACTTTAGTAATCATATCATAGCCGCAACATAGACATGTATACGAATAAACTGCAAAAACCGTCATGTCCCACTGTCTATTTTAACACAAATTATCTTTGTCAAGGAATTATTGTCATGGAATATTGGTATGAGGCCATGACGAATTCTTACAACATGTTAATATTCAATTGGAATGCCAAAAATCTAGGACATGATCGAGATTCACATCACATGCTACATTTGTTCAGCTTGTATTCGGTATAAGTTGGCTAGATACTTGTTGTATGCCCTCGTTCTGATGACTTGAAACGTTTTTTAGAATGTATATTTCTCAAATAATTAACTAAATCATTTTGAAACTAATCATGTAGCACGTAAATTTTGTGGTTCATGTATTAATAATGATATTAGCAGGCGAAGCATTGACCACATAGAAAAGGTATGGATCTTTAGAAAATGTATTCAACTTGATATAAAATACCTTAGCTTTAGCTTGTATCATTTTTTTTCTAAGTTAGGCCGACTACATTTAAGAAAATTGTGGTTTTTACAAAAAGTAGCATTACGCCCCAAACATTTATAGGTGTCCCGCGAAACCTAGGACCCACTCTCATTCAGTCCGTGTCTGTAATTCAAATCGCTTGTGCTAAATGATCTTATTATACTTCAGTGTTTATATTAAAAGATAAAATCTTGTGCTCGTATATGTGTATTATGAAAGAGCACAACTAGTTTTTTTATAGAAAAAGTTACTAATCACTAATAAGATCAACATGAACCACCTAAGTTCACTAGACACACAGATTAGGTGCCCATATATAAGGGTTTGGAACCGTCAGCGGATATCTTGTTAGGCCGAGCCAACAACTTGCCCTTTACGGTAACCCTCTCCTGTAACCTGGGAGGTCACGAACTCACCCGTTTACTAATAAGATGAACATATGCGCG
>BQNB010002835.1:94119-120468 GCA_026074375.1 Tanacetum coccineum
ACTCAGTACACATCTTCTTCTTTGTAGACCCAAAGATGATATCATCAATATAAACTTAAACTAACATAATATCACTTTTGTCCCTTTTGATAAACAAAGTCTTGTTTATCTTTCCTCTCTAAAACCCATTGTTCAACAAATAAGTTGACAAGGTTTCATACCAAGCTCTGGGAGCTTGATGTAGTCTATAAAGTGCCTTTTCTACTTTGTATACTCTGTCAGGGAAGTCTGGGTCTTCAAAACCAGGTGATTAATAAACATAGACTTCCTCTTCAATTTTACCATAAAGAAAAGCACTCTTGACATCCATCTGGTACACCATAAAGTCTTTAAATGAGGCATAGGCTAAGAATAGCCTAATTGCTTCAATTCTGGCAACAGAGGCAAAAAATTCATCATAATCAATCCCTTCTTCTTGTGTGTACCCTTGTGCAACCAATCTTACTTCATTCTTAATCACAATACCTCTTTCATCCTTTTTGTTTCTTAAGACCCATTTAGTTCCTATAGCTCTTTTTCTATTAGGTAACTCCACCAAAGTCCAAAAATTTGAATTGTAGAAGCTTTTCCTGCATAGCTTCTATCCAGTTTGGATCCTTCAGTGCTTGAACTACCTTTTGGGTTCTTCTTGTGATAAAAAGTAAGTAAACAAGCAATTTTGAAAGTCTTTATGGGTTGTTCTTAGCTGAATTGAACTAAACAAACCATGTTCTTCCAAATTCTTTATCATTCTTCTTGTTTGAGGTTCTGAATTCAAATCTCTAATAGTTAGAATAGGACTGACAAGCATAAATGCATCTAAATTGTTCATGTCAGCCTCTGCACCAACATCTTCATCATCATTTGAATAGACAATATCTTCTAAATTAGGCATATTTGGATCTTCAGTACATCCATAGACTATATTCTCATCAACAACATTATCCTCTATGCTAGCAACATTATCAGTTGGACTAACAGTATTAATATTGTTAGTGCTGTTGACATTTGCATCCTTTTCTTGATTAACTCTTGGCTCTTCTGTACTTGGAACCTCACTATCTTCATTCCTTGGATCTTCAGCATCCTTTTTTTCATCCTCCCCTGATGGTTTGAATCCATCATCAGGAGAATCCTTTGAACTAGAAGAGAATTGTGGATCTTGAGCCCATAATGGTAGCAGTATGTAATCTTTGCCAGGTACTATCTCCACTCTAACATTACCTACATTATCACATGCTTTTGTACCTGCACTACTATTAGATTGATTCCCTGCAACAATTGGCTTATAGTTCATAGATTTTGTTAGTGCATCTATATCAAAAAGCCAATTAGGTCCACTTCCTGCAATATTAAGTGTATTCTCACAGAATTGAACATGCAGGTTCTCTTCCACTATCATAGTTCTACTATTGAATACTTTGAATGCTTTGCTATTGGTAGAGAATCCTACAAAGAACCCTTCATCAGCCTTTCCATCAAATTTACCTAGGTGATCTATGGTATTAAGGATTGTAACAGGACACCCAAATGGTCTCATGAAGCTTAAGGCAGGTTTTCTACCTAGAAAAAGTTCATAAGGGATCTTGTTGTGAGGCTTGATTACTAATACTCTATTTTGGACATAGCAAGCAGTATTAACTGCTTCAGCCCGGAAAGTTGTTGGCAATTTTGAATCAGCTAGCATAGTCCTAGCAGCCTTTATTAGTGTCCTATTTTTCCTTTCTGCTACTCTATTTGTTGTAGAGTCCTAGCAACACTAAATTCCCTCTTAATACCCTTCATATTACAGAACTTATTCATGACCCTATTCTTGAATTCAGTCCCATTGTCACATCTAATCACTTTCACCCTAAGGTCTATTAGATTTTCTATGCCAGTTATAAATGTTTTTGGCTTTATAGTCTTATACGCAAGCGTATCAATATGATCACTCTTCAAACACACAGATGCACACGTATGATTGATGACTCGTTCAAGAATTTTTCACCGTTTACTCGTAATCTAGTGAAAATTATTAAGGAAAAAAAACGTCGTTAAAAATATTACTGGCTAGTGATAGCTTAGCAGCACAAACATAGTAACATTAATATCCAAAACACCTTTTTAAGAAATCACCCAAGTTTAAGACATACTGATAGCCAACATGACTCTATAAGTCTAATAAAAACAAAGAACTTAGTAGTCCTTTTATGACAACATATTACATGCGGGTGAAGAAAAGGGCTGTCTTTTGGTTTTATAACATCAATCTAAAGTGACTTTTGGTGGTAATCAGCAAAGGCTGTCTCTATTGTTGGACCAATAATGTTATACAAGCAAAGTTAGGGATACTTTAGTATATATTTATATTATGTATTTATGTAATTTCGGTATAAACCGAAATTAGTATTGGGCTGGGTCTTAGATAACGGTATAAACCGTTTTAATAGAGTCGTGTCTTTTACTTTTAGTGAATCGATGTGTGTCTTTGTTCTATCAGACATGAAGGCAGCGATTCAAAGGGTATATATAGGTCAGTATGTAATCAAACAAAGATATCCAATATATGTGAATCAATCAATAGAAAATATATTACCTGTGATTTTGCAAGTTTTGTTCCATCAATTGGTATCAGAGCAAGATCGATTCCGGGAATCAACCGCAAGAACGCAAGTAAGGAAGAAAGTAGAAGGCATCGATTGAAGAAGAAGAAAGCAGTTACAAAACCACCAAACCGTCATCTAATCAGAAAGAGGAAAAAGAAAGAAGTCATAGGCGGATTTGGAATATTTTGATCGATTGAAGGAAAGGGAAAGAAGAAAGCCTCGTGATTTTGCCCTAATTGCAGAAGTAAGAAAAGGGGTCTATCATTTGTGTTGTTTCTTTGTGTCGACAACCATCAGAGAACAAAAAGGGGGACTTTTGCCCTAATTTTGTGAGAACTAGAAGATAAAAAAGGAGGTCGGGGAATATTTCTTTTGACTGCCATCAGGGGATACAACACAATATTGACTAAGTTTTCCTATTTTAATTTTTATATTTCATTTTTGGGTTATATAAATTTTAAAAGGAATTTAGTGATAAAGAAAAATAAGGAAGTCCTATTAAATTACTGTTGATAAAGGAAGGTGTATTTCTGATTGATTGGGGTTAGAAAGCAAGCAAGAAAGTAAGATTAAGTTTTGTATATTTTCTATTTTAAGGGAACACAAATCTTTTCTTTTAGATTAGGAAAATACAAAACTAGAAGTAAGAGAAGTAAGAATCGAACCCTTGTGGTTCACAAAGTAAGAAGTAAGACCGAACCCTTGTGGTTCATAGCAAGGAAAACCCAAACCCTTGTGGTTCATAGCAAGTTAAACCGAATCCTTAGGTTTATAGCAAGATTCCGAACCTTAAGATTCAAATAGCAAGTAGAACCCTTGATTCAAACCAGCAAGCAAGTAGGATCATCGTGGTTCATTATCAGAAAGAAAGGATCAATTACTTTGGTCAAAGCAAGCAAGTTAAGCCCTAATTAGCGACTTGGTTAGGAGCGCGAAGGTTGATTAGCAAGTTGGTCAACGTTCGTACTGGGTAGCAAGTAGCCCAAACAGAAAGAAACTAGGTAGCAAGTAGCCTAGATAGCAAGTTTATTGGGTAGCAAGTAGCCCAAACAGCAAGGAATTTGATCGTAGATTCTAAGCAAGCAAGCAAGAGAAACTTCATAGTTTCTATATAAGCAAGGTACAGAAGCAAGCAAGTAAAACAAGAAAGAATGACAGGAGGTGCATCAGGTAGTTCAGTACGTGAACAAGGGAATGTTCCACTTCAATGTCCCAAATTGACAGATACGAATTATACAACTTGGGCACTGATGATGGAAACAATATTAAAGGCATATGGACTTTGGAAAGTGATTGATGCAAAAAAGGAAACAGATGGCAAGAAAGAAACTGGTGGCGAGCAAGAAACAACAATAGATGAGAAAGCAGAAAATACAGCGAAAGGAATGATATTCCAAACATTACCACAAGACATGTTAATGCAAGTTGCACAATACACCACTGCAAAGGAAGTATGGAACTCAATCAAAGTTAAACATCTTGGAGCCAATTTAGTTCAGAAAGCACGTTTGCAGACTTTAAGAAGTGAGTTGGAAACATTAAAGATGAAACCGGATGAAAGTGCAAGTGAGTTTGCAGGAAAATTAAGTAGCATACAAGCCAAGTTTAAAAGCCTTGGGGGTACACTGAAAGATAAAATACTCGTGAGGAAACTGCTTAACTCAGTCCCAAAGAAGTTTCTACCGATCGTGGCGTCTATCGAACAATATCAAGAGATTGATACAATGCAATTTGAAGAAGCCGTAGGAAGAATAACAGCCTTTGAAGAACGAATCAAAAGTCAAGACACGCTAGAGGCAAATGATCAAGACAAACTTCTATTGGCAAGTTCAAACAACCAAAGTCATGGTAAAGGGCGAGGTAAAAATTTCAACAAAGAAGCCAAAGAAAACATGAAATGGAAGAATAGTCCAAATGCACGTGGGTCAAGTACGAATCAAGGAACTAAAAACAAGAGCACTTTCAGATGTTATGAATGTGGTGACTTCGGCCACTTTGCGAGGGAATGTACGAAGTGGAAATATAATAAAGACAAGCAAGAAGAGTCTCATCTTATTTATGAAACTGACAATGAACCCACATTGATGTGAAGACAAGTGAAGAAGACTCGATTGCCGTCTATAACATTAGGGGGTGAATGTTGGACCAATAATGTTATAGAAGCAAAGTTAGGGATACTTTAGTATATATTTATATTATGTATTTATGTAATTTTGGTATAAACCGAAATTAGTATTGGGCTGGGTCTTAGATAACGGTATAAACCGTTTTAATAGAGTCGTGTCTTTTACTTTTAGTGAATCGATGTGTGTCTTTGTTCTATCAGACATGAAGGCAGCGATTCAAAGGGTATATATAGGTCAGTATGTAATCAAACAAAGATATCCAATATATGTGAATCAATCAATAGAAAATATATTACCTGTGATTTTGCAAGTTTTGTTCCATCACAACATGAACCACCTAAGTTCACTAGACACACAAATTAGGTGCCCATATATAAGGGTTTGGAACCGTCAGCGGATACCTTATTAGGCCGAGTCAACAACTTGCCCTTTACGGTAACCCTCTCCTGTAACCTGGGAGGTCACGAACTCACCCGTTTACTAATAAGATGAACATATGCGCGAACAAATATCAACGGATATGATGTTCAAGTAGGGTATTATGAAATATACAACACTTTTGTGATTTCGTTTTGTATTCTCCGTGAACGAGCTGGAATGTATGATAGATATCTTATTTCTTATCAATTTTAATATGAGACACGTGTACCACCTACAGTTGAAACTGGGAAAGGAAGAAGCAGGACCAACAAGAAGATAACACATGGTTATCATTCCGTTGAAGGAAAAATGTCTCATCCAATGGAAGATTACGTTTTTGCATAGTTCAAGCAAGTTGATGGCAATGAGCTTAGACTATTCGCTGTATTCGACGGTCATTTGAGTCAAGAAGTTCCTGATTACAATGAACCATAATGAGAACAAGAATCAATTAACAAAATAGTTACTAAACGTTCAGCCTCAATGTAAAATGAACACTCTTAAAAGTGTTAGTGTTGATTCCCACGCCTTGATTCGATTCTTTAACGTTGTAAAGTTTGTTACCACTCGGAAATGAATCCAAAATATCAATGGTGAGACTTTGTTTGTATACCAAGTGTATTCAAATCTACACTTTGATACCTAAGAGGTAATTATCAAAGGAACATAACAACTAAAGAACAATGAATGAAACACAAACGCTTCAATATTATTAGAATAATACGAGTACTCTTGTAGTACTAGGGTTACAAACCTTGAAGCTATTCTTTTCTCTAAAATATATCTCAATCCTTAAGCATAAGCAACTTCCTATTTTAAACTTAAACTAGGATCTCCTTGTTGGGGGGGGGGGGGGGGTTTTTTTTTTTTTTTTTTTTTTTTTGTGGAGTGGGGGTTTGTTAATAAAACAGATCCTTTACAGATAATGCCGAACTATTTGGAAGTTGTTACAATTCAAATACAAATATAACAGATATACATTCCTTATTTTTCTCTTTGCATCCTTATCTCTAAGTTAGCAGCTTCGACCATCAGCAGTATTAATCTTTCTTCTAGCAGTATTAACTAACTCTGGCAGTACTAAGTTTGTATTGGCAGTACTAACTCCATTAGTATCTGTTAGTTATACCTTGGCAGTATTAACTCTTTGAAGATTTATTCCACCATCCTCCCTAAACTGTGATTTTATCTTCAATCCTAAGTTTCTTCTGGATTAAATCTCCTAGTCTTCTTCCTTTGTTGATGATTCTTTCAAACATCCTTCTACTTCTGTACTTGAGATCTTATAAACCTTAGAAGTTCAAAAGCCTGTGAACTCTCATGATCAACCTCTAATTTCTTTTTCAACATCTTGGAAATCATCTATTGACTTAGAGGGTATTTCTTCTCTGTCAGCATATGTATGGCTATACCATTCTGCATCAGTAAAATGTGAATACCACAAAAATCATATAAACTCCAGCTTATCACATTATATTCATGCTGATTCTTCCATATTTCATCTTCATCATCAGCTCAAAAAAGGTGCAATCTTCCCAAAAGCCATCAGAATCAATCCTTCAGGTTCATGAAGCCACTATACCTTTCTTTGACTAATCTGTAC
The DNA here is from genome assembly GCA_026074375.1 of Tanacetum coccineum. NCBI lineage: Eukaryota > Viridiplantae > Streptophyta > Magnoliopsida > Asterales > Asteraceae > Tanacetum > Tanacetum coccineum. The sequence continues at coordinate 100,836 of BQNB010002835.1, forward strand.
AACTCCTTTACATCTTGTCTATCAAAATCTTCAAGCATCTCACTCAAAACCTTATAGTTCTTAGAACTGCCATCTCCTCTGAATATTTGATAATACATGAAATTTTCAGTCAAAGTGTAAGTCTTCCAATCCACAATCGGATACTTTATAGAGAGAGATTCAACATCTTCTGCAACATCTTCTCTTGGAATGATATCTAAAAACCCTTGATTCTTTCCTTCTCAACCTCCTCTCTTCTCTTCCAACTTTTGTCCTCTAACAATCGTTCTTTTTCAAGGAAGTGATTTCTTTCTTTTTAGCTCCAATTCTTTTAACAACTTCTTTACATTTCTTTTGTTTTATCAACATCTTGTTCTTCAAACTTTTCAGGAGACTTCATCATTTCCAACTTCCAGGCTCCATGTCCATAGGCCTCAATTTGTGATTAAAATCCAAAAAACCATTATCAAAGAGGCTTAATCTCTTATAGGACATCCCTTGAAGTCACTAATCTGTAGTTTCCTGATCTTAATATTTGATATATTTCTCCTTGCTTAGGCAAATGGTCTTTGCTTCATCTTTAGACATGATACCTTATGACGAAGGATCATTCTCCCAATTTATCTTCCTAGTAGACTTGGCTTCACCAAGCTCTTTCCTTTCCTCTTCAAATCCACTTCTAGCAATATCTTCAACCTTGCAATCTGTGCCCTTTGTCATGCATTCATTTGTTCTTCTGTCCTGAGGCTTCAGCAAAACTTTAACCTTTTCTTGTTCAAGCTCCTTCTTAAGACTTCTTCTTGGGCACAGACTCTGTATCATTATTTGCTTTTCCCTTGTCTTGTCTTGGTTGTCTTTTTTCCTCTCACTTCTTCTTGTATAATAACATATCTTCCAGCAGTACAAAGTTTTTCCTCAGCAGTAACTAACGACTGAACTTCACTAGCATTCTTTTTGTTGCATTCCAGCAGTACTAACTACAGCACTTCCCGTTTCTCATTGCTTCTTGATCTTGAATGATTCAGTTGGAGTCACTTCTTGAACAAATAGTTTAGTTTCAGTACTTGCTTTCTCTTGAACCTCTGCATCCGATAATTTCCTCCCCTGTTTGGAAGAATCATTTAAACCCATAGTACAAAGTCAAGAGGTTTGTTCCAAACAGACTACCACATGTGTACCCATCAGAAGGTAAGCGTCCCTCAAAAATTTTACATTTAACCTCTCTTGAGTGAGTAACGACACCAGAATTGCCAATCAACTAACCAAGCTTTTGAAGCCGTTAAAGATAGAATCAAGTGATCTGAGCTTGAAGATTAACGTTTTCATACGGTTGCATCAGGAGGGCCTATGTGTCTTCTTTGTTGCTTCATGAAAACTACAATGCATAAACTTCAAGTGTTACGAAGACCATCAACCTCGAACAACCTCGAGTGATGTCCCAAATCATAACCAAATCCATAATCTCTTACAATTCCAAATGCCCTCACAGGGGTTCAAATCCAAACTTAAACCAAAACTTCCAAATACTAAGAACCAAAAAAATAAACAAGCAAGGATTCACATGAAAAATCCACGCGAGACACTCCTAAGCCTGCTATCACATATCACTAACCCATTCATCTTCCACTTCACCTGAAAATGATACTAAAAAACGTCAACAATAATGTTGGTGAGCTCGTAGGTTTGACCTTAAACCAAAAAGCTATGCCAATATCTCAAAACAGTGGACAATAGTGCAATATGATAGTGAATATATGCAAATCACCCATGACTTAGCATTCTCGCTAATCATGTAACATGACTAGCATCCCCGCTAGTCGATCACCATGCCCTAGCATCCTCGCTAGTCATGAAAACACATTATGTCACTTGCACACCAAAAGGCCTACCAGCTGGAATACTATATTAGAGCAGGACCGCACTAGACATGACAAATTATTGCCAATCACCCTTGCCGTGCCAAACATAGTACACGCAAATAAAATCACACTAGACATGCCAATTTCTTGCCAATCACCCTTGACATGCCAAACACAGTACATGTAAGTAAAGTTACATCACATATATTTACATAGCAATCATAAGCATATAATTGTCTCAAAAACAAAACCACGTTTCGCCACAGTTCAAAAGAACACAGTTCAAAACACATTTGAGTATCATTTTCCCCCAACGAAAAACAGTAGAAAAATGGGGCTATGAGAACTCACCTCAAGCAAGTCTTAAGCAACCAAATCTCAATCACACAAGCAAATGCAACGACGTCCGCACACGACCTAGTCCAGTTAATGTCCCATTTTACATTCATTTCCAAAACAATCTTCACGTTTGATGCATAGAGGTTAGATGCGTTGTACAATTACCCGTAACAAATTAGTGGTGTGATGGTTGACGTCTCATCCCAAAATATCTTATCAATCTGATATCTCAATGACACATACTTATACTATTTAAAGGAAATAGATAAGTAATATAAGTAAATATTTATGATAAATAATTATAAATATATGTATCCCGATAAGTCCATTCGGTAACCTTAGTTACCGTAAAAATAATCATAATATGGTTGAAAATGAAACGTTTACTCATAATAAACATATTAGAGAAGTTTCGAGAAAAATTATATTTTTCGTCTTTTAGTGAATTTATTAAAATAATAAAATAATAAAATAATGATATTTTATTATTTAAAATCAAAAATCATGTTCTTAAGTAAAATTTCTAAGTATAATTTTTTTACGAAATTTAGACATGACCCGTACGTTTATATAACGTTTTCCAAGGTTTCAACCGTTTATTTCAAATACTTTTCATATTTTTGACACTTTTAGACACAAATTCCCAAAATCACAATCCGCGACACTTATCAAAGTGTTTTTCTCAAGGCAACGTTATTATCATTGTTTAAACTATTTTAACTTTTAAAGTTCCGAAAAAATCCTTAAATACGGCTCTAAATAAAGCTTATTGGGTTTAAGGCACCTCTAATAAGGGTCACATTATAGGTTGTTATAGGTCCAAAACACGTTTTTAAGCAATCCAAGCACATTTAGTAGATTTAAGCTAGTTTGATAAGTAAGAAAATAACCCGAATCACATTAAGCCAACAAATAAGCCACGACATATTTGTGCTTAATGGGTCGTGAGCCCAAAAGCTCCAAAAACTAGTCCATAAGGTCAAGATACGTTAATAAGCTACGTTATGTATATCCGGTTAACACCGTAAGCCAAAATAGTAGTCCACAAATATACGCCAAATAAAGTAATAAATAAAAAACACTTCCCTTGTGTTTTCAAAATATGCCGCGAGCTATAAGCTCATAATAAGCCACGAAATAAGCCTAAAATAAGCTATACAAGCTATTGCAAATAAGCTATCTTAGCATTTATATGTTTTTACAACATCACAGACCACACCATCATAAATACAAATACCTTTTGTTTTTTTTAAATCCGACCTACCGAACACAACCTTTATTCATTTCGTTTCTAAAATCGATTTTTACGAAAATCTACTTGATACTACTAACATCTATGATCCATTAATAAGCCCTAAAAGGACAAACATAATAATTTTAAATGTATGAAACTTACAGAAATTCTTCAATAATATAGATTTTCGACACGAACCGGACAACCCTATCGTTGTTTTTGATTATCCCAAATACTCGTATCAACCAGAATATCACGATTCTGATCAAAGTTGGAAATTTTTTGGTGTTATGGTGGTTGTTTGATTCAGACGGCTGTATCAAACATAGGATGGTAGTGTGTGTGTGGGGGGTTGTGGGGGGTTTTGGATTTGTGTTTCGAAACATGCGTGGTTGAAGGCTGTCTTTGAGGGGGTGGGTTTGGAGTCTGTTGTGTTATGGGTATTTACTCACAGATGGGGTATTCTGGCGGTAGAGTTATGGTTGCACAGGCGGGTCCCATCATTGGATTGTCTCGACTCACCGCGATGGTGGGGTGACTGTATAGTAGTCGGATTGTGGTGGGAGAGGAGAAGGAGGTGAACGGGCCTAGGGGATCACCAAGGGAGGGTTAGATAAGATGTCGCGTTGAGTGTTGTCTCACGGTTTTTCACTGATTGAAGGTGGTTTAGCGTAAGATAAGGTTTTTGTGGGTGATTTTTCATTTGGCTTCCAGTATTGGTATGGTGGGGCTGGATTGGGTTTTTGTAGGTGAGTCGATTCAGTGTGTGGTTGGGTAGGGTATGAATGCGGTGAACAGTGGGATCGAGGTGAGTTTTAGCTGTAATAGGCGGGACATGGATTATGTCTGCGGAATCTCATATATTTGTGTGGTACGGGGGGGTAAGGTAATCTTGAGGGAGGTGTTGAGATTCAGGACATGGATTATGATTAATTGTGTTGTATTTGTTATAGCTTGTTGTAAAAGAACAGTTTTGTGAATGGGGTGATTAATAATGGTTTACCATGTTTTAGTTAGATTGGCTGTTTCTTTTGATAATAAGGTATTTAAATCTGGGTATACTATGTGAGGTTTGTTTTTTCGGTAATTTCGCGAATTTGTGTGAATTGGTCGTTTTATTGGGTTTTCTGTGGCTGTTTATCTTTAGGAGGCCTTTCATTTGGTGAACACAACTGATCTTTACGCAAGGGGTTTGTTTGGGTGGGTCCCCGTTATCTTTTGGCTTAGTCGTGTCTCGCTCTTAATTCTAAACTGTACCGCCGGTAGTTGCTTCATCGGAGTTGCACGTGTCACTACTCGTCCGAAGTCCAGGCACATCGTTTTATGATTTCACGGGGGTCACTCGGGGTGGGGGGCACATCTGGAAGCAGTGTCATACTTTTGGATTAGGTTGATGTAAGTAGCAAGTGTGAAGAATGAACACATTGGAGCAATAAGGTTAATCGGGAGATGGCGCATCGATGAAATTTTCTAGGGGGGTCTGGCGGCCGTTAATCGTAGAGCGTTCGGGGGATCATCTGAGTTCTAATGGAATTAGTACCACGAGGGGATAATATGAAGTTAAAAGTCCATTAGTGGAATAGATTGGAACAAGAGTAAGGAGACATTTGGTGATGAACATTTTTATGGTAGAGAAATTTATTTAATAGTGTGGAGAAGTTGGGAAAATAAGTGGAAGGAAAATTTGACGTGGTTCATAATACACGGGAAAATTATTTTAAAAAACAGGAGTCAATTGGAGGGTGATTTAGTATGATGGATGTGAAAGAGATTATCGATCTTAGCAATGTGGTTTTTGAGAGGGGAGACGCGAGACAGTTGATGCAATGGTTAGGGGAGGTTAAGTAGGTGAACTATCACTACACATACAAGCAAGAATGACCGCAGTTGGACGCCAATGTCAGGTTGAGAAGGGTGTTGATGGGGGTCGGATGTGGAAGCAGGGCTGGTTAGACATGGCGAACAAGTGATTAGGTAATAGAGAATTATGCGGAAAGATTATGGTGAGTTGGGGTTATGTATGGGGACGTAATGATCAGTACGTGACTGAAGATATTTCGACAAGAGCTCTAGCGACTATAAAGGTGTTGGTGTTAAGTTGGGGGTGACTTAGTTTTAGATTTTAGTTCCGGGTATGATGGTTATGAAATTCAGGTGCCCGTTTTGGCTCCAGTGGGGCATCGCCACAACCCCTTATACTTGGCGCGCTTTTGTTGGGTTGGACACACTTTGGATAACCAACGTGAATTAGTGGTAGATGACACTCGAGGGTTCTACTGCAGTAACCCACCCCCCCCCCACCCCCCCCCCTCCCCCCCCCCCACAACATCGTGGGGGGCTGGGTGCTTGACAGCCAGGTAGACTGATGTCTAATGACTGCCCTGGCAGGCCGCCTGGCCGATGGCATGGGTAGGCACCTCTCTGTGTTAAAGGGTCATGGGTTTCTATGCCACAAGTCGGCATGGATCAAACTTGATACCCCCCCCTCTCCAGCGTACGATCCGGGCATCTCATGGACCAGGAAACACCTACCAGCCTACTTGATATATTGTCGCTGGATTGGGATTGCGATGTGAATAAGTTTTATATTGGACCTGACGGTTGTTGAAGACTAGGACAGCATGTGGGTGGTTTTTCGCTTGATGTAACGGATGAGCATTGCGATGTCGCGTATCGATAGGTCCCTAGTGAGCTGGCGCTGTCCATTCGTACGTGGGACGTGGAAATTGATGTTAGGCTCTATTGCCTGTGCGAGCTCCTTCCAATGTTAACAATTTCACCCCCCCCCCCCCCCCTCCCCCCCCCCCCCCCCCCCCCCCCCCCCTCGGGCGAGTCTTAGGTTATTGAATGGTGAAGCCAGATGGCATCCCTACTGTTTGGCTGCAGTGGTTTACGGCGTTGTGGTATATACTAGTCTTTATCCATTTCATGTTTCTTACACAGTCTATGGCCTTCTTCAATTCCCCAGCCTCAGCCCGCGCCACCCAATCCCCCCTCCCCCCCCCCCCCCCCCCCCCCCCCACCCCCCCCCCCCCCCCCCCCCCTTTCTATCCTCTGTATCCCATCAACCTGGTCATATTTACATCATTTCCAGTCCTGGGGTGTATAGAGTACTTCGACTTATGGGCTTCGTCCATTATTAGGGTTCTTACATCACCCTTCAAAGGTACCCATATTCAATCCAGGTAGTACAAAGTCCCATCACTTCTCTGTTCTATCATCTCATTCAAACCTTTCTGCAATCCTGTAGTCTCATCCACAGACTCCTCTGAGCCCGGTAGTTATTTATCCTTGATACTCGACTGAAAGGGCATATTTCATAGCGTCTAACTCTCTTAGGCTTTACTCTTTCCTTCCTACTTAGGGCATCAGCCACCACATTCGGTCCTTACCAGGATAGTAGCGAATCTCACAGTCATAATCACTAACAACTTCTATCGCGATGGCTGTAACATATTCAAACTCTTTATGACTAAGATATGCTGAAGACTTTTATGATCCATATAGATAACACTATTTGTCCCATACATATAATGTCTCCAAATCTTAAGGGTAAACACAACTGCTCCAAGTTCCAAATCATGGGTCGTATAATTTTTTTCATGAATCTTCAACTACCTAGACGCATATGCTATCACTTTACCTCTCTACATCAACACGCAGCCTAGTCCTAACCCGGACGTATTACAATACATTTTGGGATTAAAAGACTTTTTGAAGCTGTTTGGAAGTTACTGCTGCTAAGGTTAGAGTTACTGCTGCTAAGCATAACTTAGTGCTGTTAGTGATATTAGTGAAAAATATGCTAAGTAGTTAGTACTGTCAGTTACTACTGCTAGTATATATAACTACTGCTAATGGAAGTTAAAACTGCTCAGAGACTTAGAAGAAATACTACTAAGTAGTTAATATGCTTGAGTAAAGTTACAACTGTTAGCATAAAGTTAGTACTGCTAGTGTAACTTAGTATTGCGATGAAAGAATGAAGAAAATATCTCTAAGTAGTAACTACTGCTTGTACACGTTAGTGCTGCTGGGAATAAAAAGGTACACAGTTAATACTGCTGGAGTATAAGTTACTGTTGCTAGTTCAGAGTTAATGCTGCTGATACAAAGTTACAACTGCTGACAGAGTTACAACTACTGAAGGATTACAACTGCTAATGGATAAAGATTGCTTATGAGATATGTATGAGATATTTTTGTAAAAGATACGTATAAGTTATTTGTTTAAAAGATCATGATAACTTAGGAAAATATTGTAAGCCTGTTAGGACTCCTTGGTGTATAAAAGGAGGTCCTAGGGTATAGAGTTGATGTACCAAAATAGTATCAAATCATATCAAAGTTCATAGAGTTTTTCATAGCTTCAAGGTTTTGTAATCCTAACACTATTAAGAGTGTTCGTTTTATATTGAGGCTGAAAGTTTAGTAAATTGTTTGTTATTGATCTTGTTTATTACTGTTTTATTGAAATTCTTCTTAGTATCATTGACTAGATTCCGCATAATCTTTGATATTCATAATCAAAGTTTCTGTCATAGTTGTTTTGGATTTATTCAATACAACTTAAGCTTATACAAGCTAAGCAATATATATTATATTGGGATCAACAAGTGGTATCAGAGCTTTTGAGAAGCTTTGAATAAGAAGAAACTTTACTACACACAAGATCTACTTCTTCAAGAATAAATGGATACTCAATCTACTCAAACCATCAAGATACCCATACTCCAACCTGGTGAGTATGATCTCTGGAAGATGAGGATGGAGCAGTACCTACAATGCATTGATTACACTCTATGGGAGATCGTAGAAAATGGTAATGCACCCATAGTAACAAAAACTGTTGATGGTAAGGAGACTGTTATCCCTCCTATAAGTGTTGAAGATAAATCACAAAGAAAGGCAAAATTAAAGGCAAAAAGCACTTTGTTGATGGCCTTACCTAATGAGCATCAATTAAATTTCAACTCCTACAAGGATGCTAAGACACTGATGCAGGAAATAGAGAACAGATTTAGAGGTTATGCTACTACAAAGAAAACCCAGAAAAATCTTCTGAAGTAGCAATATGAAAACTTTGTTGCATCCAACACAGAAGTGATTGAGCAAACCTATGAAAGGCTTCAAAAGCTAATTAGCCAACTGGAGATGCATGGTGAAGTTATCTCTTAAGAAGACGTCAATCAGAAGTTCTTGAGAAGTTTGTCATAAGAATGGACTATGCATACAATTGTGTGGAGGAATAAACCAGAGATTGAGACATTAAGTTTGGATGACCTCTTCAACAATCTGAAGGCCTATGAATCAGAGGTCAAGGGGACATCTAACTCAACCACTAACTCATACAATGTAGCCTTTCTGTCCTCTGGCATCACTAACAGTGCAACTAGAGCAGTTAATACTGCTTAGGGTGTTAATACTGCTAGCACCCAGGGTGCTGTTGATAGCTCAATAACCTTTGAAAATTTGAGTGATGTTGTGATTTATTCCTTCTTTCCTATCCAACCAAGTATTCCACAGCTTGATAATGAAGATCTACAACAAATCCATCCTGATGATCTAGAAGAGATGGAATTGAGGTGGAACATTGCTATGCTAACTATGAGGGCAAGAAGATTCCTGAAGAATACTTGAAGGAAGCTGGACATGGCCAACAGAGAAAGAATTAAGTTTGACAAGTCCAAGGTGGAATGTTTCAACTGCCAAAAGATAGGACACTTTGCAAGGGAGTGCAGGGCACCCAGGAATCAAGACAGTAGGAACAGGGAGCCTACCAGAAGGACTGCAGTTGAGGTTACTACTTCAAATGCCTTAGTGTCTCAGTGTGATGGCTTTGGTTATGATTGGAGTGACCAAGCAGAAGAAGGTCCAACCAATTTTGCTCTCATGGCTTATTCTTCAACAAGTTCAAGTTCTTCTATAAACTCTGAGGTATCTAATGACTTAAATTGTTTTTCATCTTGTTTAAAATGTGTAAAAGATCTAAAAGAATAAAATGAACAATTAGTGAAAGACTTAAGAACAGCTAGGATAAGTGTTGTCTCTTATAAATCTGGTTTAGAATCTGTAGAAGCTAGACTGCTAGTCTTTAAGAAAAATGAGTCTGTGTATGAGGAAGATATAAAACTCTTAAAACATGAAATCTATTTAAGAGATTTAGATATTATAGAGCTTAAAAGGAAGTTGGAGTTGGTTACAAAAGAAAAAGATAAGGTTCAACTTACAGTACAAAAATTTGAAAATTCATCAAAAAGCCTAAGTAAACTTCTAAACAGTCAGATAATGGATAAGTATAAAAAAGGATTAGGGTATAATGCTGTCCCACCTCCCTATACTAGGAATTTTATGCCACCTAAACCTGATTTAGTTTTTCCTAGTCTAGATGATTTTGTTGATGTGAATGAGTCTGTTAGTGAGTCTGTAGTTAAAAAAACTACTGTTGAGATAAATGAACCTAAGACTTCTAGGAAAGAAAATGGATCCCCAATTGTTGAGGATTGGGTGTCTAAAAGTAAGGAAGAAGATGAGCCTATGTTTCAAACAGTTAAGCCTAATTTTACTAAAATTGAGTTTGTTAAACCTAAAACTGATAGAATAGCTGTTAAGCAAATTAGGCAAGACACATAAAGAAGTACTAAGGGAAACAAGAGAAACTGGAACCAACAGATGTCTTAAAAATTAGGGAGTGATTTTGAGATGTTCAATAAAGCTTGTCATGTGTGTGGTAGTTTTGATCATTTGAAGAATGATTGCAATAACTAGTATAATAATGGAAGATTTGCAAAACCAGTTTTGACCAATGTTCAAAGGGTGAACAAATAGAATTTCTCTAAATTAACTCACCCCAGTCCAAAAAGAAACATGGTTCCAAGAACAGTCTTAACTAAGTCTAGCCCAATTTCAATTAATACTGCTAGACCAGTTAATACTGTTCAACCAAGAACAGCAGTGAATAATGAAGGACTCGTGAAAAATGGTATTAATAATGCATATTCAACTGCTAGAAGGCCTTTTAACAAAATAACAACAGCTAATAACAGTAATTTAACTTAAAAAGTTAATACTGTTAAGGGAACAAGGGTTAATACTGGTAGGCCAAAAGCAGTTCTTGGTGCTGTTAAGGGAAACAAGGGAAATGATGTTAAGGCCTCAACATGTTGGGTTTTAAGACCAAAGCACAAAGTTTTAGATCATGTCTCCAGAAACAATGGTGCATCAATGTCCTTTAAAAGATTTAACTATATTGATGCACAAGGCAGATCTAAGTCAGTAATGGCTTGGGTCCCCAAAAGAAACTAATTTTCCTACCATTATGTGCAGGGCAATACACAGCAAGATTTAAAGGATAAAGGAGTGATTGACAGTAGATGCTCTAGACACATGATAGGAAACAGATCCTATCTTATAGATTATGAAGAAATTGATAGAGGATTTGTTTCCTTTGGAGGTAATTCCAAAGGAGGGAAAATTACTAGGAAAGGTTAAAATAAATAACTAGTAAGATGGATTTTGAAGATGTGTAATATTGTAATGAACTAAAGTTTAACCTCTTCAGTGTCTCACAAATGTGTGACAAGAAGAATAGTGTTCTTTTTACTGATACTGAATGGTATGTTGTTCTATCTCTAGACTTTAAGTTAACTGATGAAAGTCGTGTTTTGCTTAAAGTTCCTAGAAAGGAAACAGAGTACAATGTTAGATTTAAAGAATTTGTACCTCCAAGGAGTCTCACACTTGTCTCTTTGCAAAAAGCCACACAAAATTGAATCTATCTTCGTGGCATAGAGGCATGGACATGGTAAATTACAAACAATGAATAAACTGTAAGTGAAACCATATATTAGGTTACCTTACAAAAACTTTTGAAATAAAACAAACCTGATGTTGCTTGTCAGAAGGGAAAGCAACACAGAGCTTCTTGTAAGACCAAAACAGTCAGTTCAATCAGCCAACCATTACAAATGTTGCACATGGATTTATTTGGCCCAACATTTGTAAAGAGATTAAGGAAAAAGATGTACTGCCTAGTTGTCACAGATGATTTTAGTAGGTTTAGTTGAGAATTTAATTTGATTTGAATAAGACAAAACATATGAAAGATGAAGGATTAAAAGACAAAGGAGGAATTCTTCAAATGATGGAAGATTACAGAAGATTATTTTAAAAGTTAGGAAGATTTAGTTGTTTCCTAATACTTATCCTTTGTAAAACCTAATATCTATATTATATAAAGAGATACATGTTATTAGGTTTAGGTGTACAAGTCGTGAGTTCCATAGTGTACCTAAATGTGTGTGTGTGTATTCCAGGCATGAGAATGTATACTCTATATGTAGTGTTTAGCCTCAAGGTCAAGGTAACTTGATCCTTACAGTTCATGATATAACCGTATTATTCGATAAAATAATATTAGGGCTTGGAGTGTTAATAAAGAAAAACCTTGTTATGATAACTTTGATTTGTTCTTATTCCGCTGCGTGTTATTGTCTTTGTTATCATGATCCAAGATGAGGTCTAAACAACCTCGAGCTATAAATGATCCAAGAACTATCACGTGTTTTAGTTCTATCAGGTGGTATCAAAGCCTCGTAGCTCGTGATATCTAGGATCACATGGTGGTGTTGATATCGAATCTATGAAGAAAAAGTGTTCAAGTTTTCTGTTTTTGGTGATTGGAAGATTCGGTGAAGATTAGGGTTTTTGCAAACCCTAATTCAATAAAAACAGGAAAGGTGATCACTTGTATATGTAGCAGTTTGATTAATTCAAGAGGACGTGATGAAATGGCTGCTTGTGATTCGCTGCTTTGTTTTCAACAAACCGTGGTGCCCAAGGTTAAAGTTAAATCATTTTTTGGTTGTCTCAAAACTCTAAATCGATGTAATCTAAAAAAAGGGTTATGAATATGTGACTTCATGATGATGGCAACTTATAGATTCTATAAACCATATTCGTTGTGAAAGAAAAGGTTGTTATAAACCCTAGTTTGATGATGCTTGAAGATATAAGGTATGAATTTTTATTAAACGTTTCTGTACATGTTGTTTTGGGTGATGTATTTAGAAGAAACAAGAAGAGAAGATCATGTCACGAGTTTAGGAGAAGAGAAAAGATGCAAGATCATCTTGGTATGAATAAAAGTTGTTGTGTTCATGTCGTATTATGAAGTAGAAGCAGCAGGTATTGATATAATTAGTGGTACAAAGAAGCAGAAAGATGTGTTTCTGATTCATGGTAGTTATGATTGGATCTGTTATGGTATAAGAAACCCTAATTTGCTACATGATGTGACATGTTTTCATAAAGGCTAGTTATGAATATCTAGTTGCTAGGGTTTCGTCATATGTGTTGCTACTGCTTGTTTAATCGTATAATGCTGTTTGGATTCGAGTTCATACTACCAAGTACATTAGTACTGCTCGTTTTGTGATAGTACTACTAATAGCAGTTACTATTGCTGGGTTTAAAAGAGATCATACTACTCGTTTTGATTAAAAGCTACCAAGTAATGTGAAGAACAGTAGTAAGGTTAATATTGTTTGGGCCTTGAGGTATTACTACTGCTTAGGATCTAACTAAGGTTAGAACTGCTTGTTGATTTTTAGTATTGTTATTGGAAAACAGTTTCAACTGTTAGTTTCGTCTGATATAGGACAAGGAAGTAATTTTGGTCTCGGATGATCAAAGATATCAGACAACACACGATGAATAGTTATCGGACAGCACACAATGTTTTTGGATTTGGTTTATTTGATCTTAACATATTTAAAGGCTTGTATTATTGGTTTAATTGGTTACGAAGACGATTATTTATCACTATATTTAAAGTTAAGTGAGTTTTCACAGGTAGTGTTCGATCAAATCCTTAAACGGCTCCACAAACGTTAGAGATAGACTTTGTTCGTGCTTAGAAAGGATGTGACGAATACTTGACAAATATAGCAAAGGTGTGTGATTTATAAACTTATGGTGCTCAATGCTCACATTTGCTATCACTTTTGTTATGTGTCTCAAAGAAGATGAGGATTTTTGTCAAGAGATCGCGATCTACTTATATTTCATAGATTTATTTATAGGGGGGGATTAGACCATCACGTGGATAGTACAAGATATAAGACACAAATTTGGGTTATTCTACTTCAGCATCAAGTTCGTTATACTTAGTTTTCTTCATCAGTAATCATTACATAGAGCCTACAGAATTGAAGATTCACGAAATGGTTAACATATGGGTTTTCCGGAAGCTATTGTTAAAAATGTTAACCATTACATGCACCACATGATGTGAAAGGTTTTTACTAACACTGTAAGCATTATTACTACCGCTAGTTTTAATTTTTCTACTGCTCAAGTTCACATTTATCTAAGGGCGGTCATGGCAAGGGGGAGGGGTTGGGGTGGGGGGGGGGGGTTTGGGGGTGGTGATATGAGTTGTGGAAGGCTGATTAAAGTGTGATAGTGGTTAGTGGTTGTCGAAATCAAAGTTGCATCTACTTAGAGTCCCCTATATAATTATGACAAAAAGGGGAAGAAGGCATTACAAAGATGAGTTGCAATTTATAGATCCTTGGTGGTATAGTTCTATTCTTTCATATATATTAGCTTCAGGGGAAGAAGCTCATGCTTATTTTGGTTTTCTCATTATCAACTAAGGGAAGATTGTTAGGAATTATATTTGAGTTGATAAGACAAAACATATGAAAAATGAAGGACTTAAAAGACAAAGGAGGAATTCTTCAAATGATGGAAGATTACAGAAGATTATTATAAAAGTTAGGAAGAATTAGTTGTTTCCTAAAATACTTAATCCTTGTAAACCTAATATCTCTATATATAAAGAGATACAGGTATAGTTAGGTGTACAAGTCGTGAGTTCCATAGTGTACCTAAATGTGTGTGTGTGTGTGTGTATTCTAGGCGTGAGAATGTAGACGCCATATGTAGTGTTTAGCCTTAAGTCAAGGTAACTTGATCCTGTTACAGTTCATTAATGTAACCGTATTATTCTGATCAAATAATATTGGGGCTTGGAGTGTTAATAAAGAAAAACCTTGTTATGATAACTTTGATTTGTTCTTATTCTGCTGTATGTTATTGTCTTTGTTATCATGATCCTAGATGAGGTCTAAACAACCTTGAGCTATAAATGATCCAAGAACTATCACGTGTTTTAGTTCTATCAGTTTAGTTGGGTTTTCTTTTTAGCCACTAAGGATGAAACTAGTGAAATCCTTAAAACATTTATAACATGCATAGAAAATCTAATAGACCTCAAGGTGAAAGTAATTAGATGTGACAATGGGACTGAATTCAAGAATAAAGTAATGAATCAGTTCTGTGAAATGTAGGGTATTAAGAGTGGAATTTGTGTTTGCTAGACTCCACAACAAAAATAGAGTAGCAAAAAGAAAAAATAGGACACTAATAGAGGCTGTTAGGACTATGCTAGCTGATTCAAAATTATCAACAACTTTCTGGGCTGAAGCAGTTAATACTGCTTTTTATGTCCAAAATAGGGTTTTAGTTATCAAGCCTCACAACAAGACCCCTTATAACTTTTTATCTAGGTAGAAAACCTGCCTTAGAGCTTCATGAGACATTTGGGTGTCCCGGTTACAATCCATAATACCATAAGATCACCTAGTAAATTTGATGTAAAGGCTGATAAATGATTCTTTGAGGAAACTCTACAATAGCAAAGCATTGCAGAGTATTCACAGAAGAACTAAGGATAGTAAAAAGAACAAAGCATGTTCAATTTAGTGAACGACACCTAATATGCATAAGTGGACCAAATTGGCCTTTTGATATAGATGCACTAAAAAAATCTATGAACTATAAACCAATTGTTGGAAGGAATCAATCTAGTGGTAGTACAGATACAAAATCATGTAATAATGCAGGTAAAGCTAGAGTGGAGACAATACCTGGAAAAAATACAACTGCCACCATTAGGACTTAAGATCCACCAATTCTCTTTTTATGTTCAAAGGAATCTCCTGATTCTGATTCAAACCAACAGGGGAGAGGAAAAGAAGGAGGCTGTAAGATCAATGAATGAAAATAGTAAGGTTCAAGTAAAAAGGAGACTAAAGTTTAATCAAGAAAAGGATGCTAGTGTTAACAGCACTAACACTATTAATACTGTTAGTCCATCTGTTAATGCTGCTGACATAGAGGATAATGCTGTTGATGAAAATATAGTCTATAGATGTGATGATGATCCAAATATGCCTAATTTGGAAGATATTGCTTCTTCAGAGAATGAGGTAGTTTTTGGTGCAAAGGCTGACATGACTAATTTGGATACACATATCCCTGTCAGTCCTATTCTAACTACCAGAATTCACAAGGATCATCCAGTTAAACAAATCATTGGAAACATACATTCAGCACCTCAAACCAAAAGGATGACAAAGAGTGTGATTGAACATGCTATGTTTAGTTCAGTGCAACAAAGGACCAACCATAAAGACTTTCATAATTGTCTGTTTGCATGTTTCTTATCACAAGAAGAGCCCAAGAAGCTAATGTTAGCCTCAAAATATTGAGTCGAACAATGGAAGTTCGTTCATTAATTATATTATGTCTCGATCATTAATTAATATACGTTATAATAGGCTAGACGGGTAAACGGGCTCTTAAATGTAAGCTAACCGGTCACGTGTATCGGGCGAAAGCCCAAGTAAACTCGAACTCGGCCCGTAGAAATACTAAAGGCATGAAAGCCTTTTAGTTTTGATACATATACTCCTCACCAAGGAAAGTGAGGAGGTTGGTCATTTGTAACATTCCATTTTGCAAGTAAACTTCCTCATTCTCTCTCTACTCTCTCTCTCTATAATTCTTATCATCTCCCAATCTTTATTTCTTGTTCATCATAATGAAGTGAAGTGATTTCTTGGATCCAACATTTGGTATTAGAGCCTCGGGTAGATTGTGTTTGTTTTGTGGTTTAATAAGCTCAAAATTAAGATTTCGTGGCTTATTTTACATATAAGCTCACGTCCGGATTTTTTTGGCTTATTGGTTTGCATTTTGCTTCTCTACTCCTTGCTTCACTTGTTCTACCACTTCTTGTTGTTTGATATGTGGTTATAAGCTCAAAATTTCTTGGCTTATTTTTCATATTCGTGGCTTATTTTTGACAATAAGCTCACGGCTCAAAATTTTGGGACTTATTGGTTTATTGAGCTTATGCATTCCTTATTCTTCGTGTTACACAACTTATTTCGTGCTCCTTCATTTATTTTGTGGCTTATTCTTGCTTAAAAGATTCGGCTTATTCTAGCTTATTTTAAGCTTATTTGGTTGCTTATTTTTGAAGCTTATTGGTGATTGGCTTATTTTTGTGTGGTCATACCTGGTCAAAACAAGGGAACATAGATCCACATTTTAAGCTTCAAAAGATAGGGACACTTTTTTTGGTAGTTAAGTGGTCCTAACCCGATAGTGACTTCAAGCGGAATATGTAAGTCAGTTCGAGCGGAATATGGAAGTATAAGGCCAAGCGAAATATGCAGGTGAACCTCAAGCGAAATATGCAGGTGAACCTCAAGCGAAATATTACAATAACCTAAAACGAAACTCTGCCAAAATTTTTAAAAATCAAGCAAAATATGTTTGTTACGAATTCAAGCAGAATATGTTAAACAGCAAGCGAAACATGCAATTTCAAGTCAAGCGAAACATGTACGATTGACGACAAGCGAAATACGTTTTAATTTCAAGCGAAATATGCAGTTTTGTTTTCAACCGAAATATGCAATTTAAGTTCAAGCAAAACATGCAAGATTGATTTCAAGCAAAATATGTTTAAATTCAAGCGAAATGTGCAGTCTTTAATTTTCAAGCGAAATGTGCAAAGTTTGAAGCGAAATACATAATTTCCCAGCAAAGCGAAATATGCAATTTTTCTTTCAAACCAAGCGAAACATGCATACTTGCAAGCGAAATATATCAGCTTATGATTTTGAATTTTCAAGTCATTCAATTCACAACAAGCAAACCTTAATCTAAATCAATTAACATTCACAGTTTTCTATTGATTTTGTAAAAGGAATTACAATAGTTTAGTTACAGTGACACGTAGGGACTAATAATGATAAGTTACAATAGTTATGTGTCACTAGGACTATAAATACCCCAAACATACTTCCATGGAGGGGTGAGGATTCATTGTCTCATAAGTGTGTGTCTTTCTCTCTCTAGAAAACACACACATCTTTCCTTTCTCTCACTAAATAGTATGGCAACTTATTTGTTTAATCCTCCCTGACCTTCGGATCATGTTCTTTTGTTAGTGATTTCTTATTACTTACAATTGTTAGCCTCAAAATATTAAGTCGAACAAGGAAACTCGGTCTTTATTTATTAGTCGTTGTATTTGGCTAAAAAGGGAGTCATGCTTGTAATTTAAACTAATATTGTATACGTTGCGGGCTAAAGCCCAAAACCCGAGCCGACCCAACAACACTACACCTAGGTGTCACCCTAGGTTAGTAAGAAAGTATAAATACCCCTCTCCACTCTTGGAGAGGGAGTTGGTCTCATTTTGTATTTTTTTATGCAAGGTAATCAATCATGTCATTTTTCTCTCTACTTTCTCTCTCTAGTTTCTCTTTCTAAAATTCTTTCTTTATCTTCTCATCTTATTTTTCTTATTCAAGTATGAAGTGAAGGTGCTTCAGGGTTACTGACAATTGGTATCAAGAGCAAAGGGGATAACAAGTTGTGTTCGTGTGGTTTAGCATATTTTTTGTTCAAATTTTTTTTTCTTCTTTCATTTAAAAGTGACTTTAATCTTTCTTTCCATTCAAGGTTTTGTCTTGTCTAAGGATTATAAGGTATTATGATTTATTTTTAAATTTGTTAGTTTTGATTTTTTTGTGTTTTTATCATTCTCGGTAAAACTTTTAGTTTAAAAGAGGACATCGAAATTCAAGAATAGTACATCTTCCAAAAGTTTACCAAAAAAGAAGTACAATCCGAGTTTGTTATTTAGATAAAATAGTACACCGAATTAGAGTATTTATTCCGAATTTGCTTAGAATTTACAAAAAAAAAGTGTGTTTTCGGATTTTAGTTCATTCTCGGTAATTCGCATAAGAGTTGTAATAGTGCACACATTTTTTCGGTTTTATCGAAAAGTATGTTTTAGGATTTCATTTCATTCTCAGAATTTAGCATAAAATTTGTAATAGATACACAAGTTCTCGGTTTTATCGAGTTGTTTTAGGAGTATTATTATCGGATTTTGTAATAGGCAAATTGTTAGAAAATTTCCATTTTATAACTTGTTGAATTTGCTACGACGACTTGTCCGAGAATAACTGCCGAGTTTTGCTTTATCCGAGAAACCTTCCGAGTTTGCTAAGGAAACTATAAGGAATTTGGTCCAGTAGTGCAACAGTCTGGGATACAATGTTTTAACTGCAAGGAATTTGGTCATTATGCTAAGGAATGCAAAAATCCAAAATGGGTTAAAGACTCCATGTATCAGAAGGAAAAGATGTTGCTGTGTAAACAAGCTAAGAAAGGTGTTTAACTTCAAGCAGAGCAATTTGACTGGCTAGCAGACACGGATGAAGAAATTGATGAACATGAGTTGGAAGCACATTACAGTTACATGGCAAAGATCCAGGAGGTTCCTAATGCAGACTCAGGCACTGATGCTGAGCCATTGGAACATGTACAATACGATACTGACGATAATGTGTTTGCCAATGACATACAACATTTTGAGCAATCTGAATCCATTAGTAACACATGTGCAGTGGAAACGGGTGATAGTAACGTCATTCTTGACTCACCGGATATGTGTGATAATGATATTTAGGATGACCAAAATGATGTAGAATGTGATGATCAGCGTGTTGCACTTGCTAATTTAATTGCTAATTTAAAGCTTGATGTCGATGAAAATTAAAGAAAGCAAATGCAACATTGACTCAAGAACTAACTGAGTGCAAATCTATTCTTGTGGAAACTAGTAGAACTCTAGGGGAATCTAATAGTATTCGGGATTGTTGCTTAGTTGCACTTCAAAATAAACAGACTGAGTTTGAGAGGTACAAGGACTTTAATGATCGTACAGTTAACTATGACAAACTTGAACATAAGTTAAATGAAGCTCTAGGTGTAACACCCCCAAAATGGGTCACAGCGGAATAAGGATCCGGGGCATGTTACTTCAAGATCAACAGCACAAGATATA